>JAWNNK010000816.1:6362500-6617500 GCA_035045065.1 Hirtodrosophila trivittata
TTTTAATATAATGTTGTTGTCATTATCATAATGTGTGTTTCAATTATCGTTTTGAAAGCAGCTTATAAGTATGTAATATGTAATGTGGAAGTTTTTAATGCAAACACTTTAAAACACAACTTAGAAAACATAAAGGAACGTACAACATAAAAGAATTTCAGCAAATACTCTGTGACAAAGGTGTGTGTGAGAATGTGTGTGTGTGTGAGTGTTTATAAGCAGCTGCAAAACCCAGCAAAAGTTAATGTGTGTGTGTGTGTGACATAAGATCATATAGAACAAGTTCATTAAATCAAATTCAAAAGAAATCAGAAATTATCTTTACATTTAGCCAAAACATTTTCATTAAGGATGAAAAAAAGAAAATGAAAATGAAAATGAAAAGAAGGAAAAGAACATTCGACGGCAACTCAAATTTTATAGCAGCCACGAAAGAGAAGTTGATGTGAAAAGTTCAACACCAAATTAGAAAATAGAAACAGAAACAGAAACGGAAACAAAACACAATATACAACATTAAACAAAAACAAGGAACAAAAACGAAATGTCTGGCAACACTAAAAATACAACAGCAACAACAACAACGGCAACGGCAACGGCAAAAGCAAATGGCCAGTCAAATGTTACGATACATTTTTGCTAAAGTTCTTCTTCTATTTTTATTGGACTTTCTTTATAGTTGTTGTTGTTCTCTGGTTGTTGCTGTTGTTTTGCTTGATTGTTGATTATTGTTGTTCTTATTGTTGTTGTTGTTGTTGTTGGTGTTGTTGTTGGTATTTTAAGTTGCTGCTTGCGTGCTTCTCATTTCTTATAGCATTTCTTCTAGGCCAGACGTAATTGCATTTCTTTGTTGAACATTTAAAACTTGTTTCGCTACATGGCTTATACTTTTCGCTTTATATGTAGAAGTGTTATATATAAATATGTGTGTGTGTATCTGATATGTGTGTGTGTGTGTGTGGGTGTGTGTGTGTGTGTGTATGGATCGTATGTATGTGTGATGTGTGAGTTAGAGCAACTTACCGTTGGGTACTGCTGTCACTTTTTTGGTTTGTACACGTGCAGTGGCGTTATTCACCTTCACATGGGGTTATATTTGGTAACGAGAGAGAGAGAGTTTTCGAGTTGAGTTGCAGCGAGCGTTGTTGGTAGTTGTTTTTTTATATTTTATTTAATTGTTTTTTTGATGGGTTGTTGGTATTTTTTATTTTTATTTTTTACCATATCATGTACAGATTATATAGATTTTTTTATATGTAGTTCATATCACAAATCGCATGTATAAAGAATGTAGAAATATATAAATTATGTGTTAGTTAACAATTACAATTGAATGAGGCAAGTGTGTGTGTGTTTCTGTGTGTGTGTGTGTGTGTTAAGAGTTATGTTAGTTCTCTTCGGACTTTCAATTGATTTTGGTTTTCCACGAAAGACAAAAAACTGTTGCAGCCCTTTCGGCGTTCTTTCAACATTATCGCATATCAATTCGAAATCAGAAATAAAATACAAAATTTAACGAGATTTTCTTTCGAATAATGTGGAAAATTTTTTGCTGGCGCAGCAGAAAAAAAAAACTTTGGTTGCCTTTTGTGCGGACGCACTTAATTTGTATAAATATCGTATCAATTGCGGCATTTTCTGTGCCATTTCAGCATATTTTAAGTACCAATTATTTGCGGCTGTCCATTTAACATTAATAAAGAAAATTCGCGGAAAAATGCAAATTGCAAAATACAAAAAAAAAGCGAAAAACAATTTTAATTAATTTTTAATTAAAGGCAAATGAAAGAGAAAATAAAATGCTGCATTATTTAATAATTAATCAGGCCTTTGATATGCCCTCGAGTTCAATTAAAACGAAACTGATTTCGGGAAACAGAATCTGCGAGGAACTGAAATGTATTGAAACTTTATCGAGGATAAGCTGCGGAAAAGTCGTGGAAAAACTTTACCAAAAAGCACATCAGACACGCAAGTGCCAAAAACTTGAAATACGATTCTACGGATTTTCTTTTGATGATTTATTTTCGTGGATTTTAAGATAGAGATTTTAAGATTTTAAGTAGTAAATGGTGAAAACTTGTGTGATAGTTTGGCAATTAGTTGTAGATAAAATAATAGCTTGCCATGTGACCAGGATGTAAACGTGTAAGTATAAGTGTGTGTGTGTGATCGATGTGTGTGTGTGTGTGTAGGTGTGTGAGTGTATGGTTTATGGTATTGGTTGCATGCACCCACCTCGATTTTGCGTCCCTCAACCACGGTGCCGTGTAGACGTTCGCGTGCTCGTTCTGCATCGTTGCTGTTAGCGAATGTTACAAAACCGAATCCCTGCCATTCGCAATCAAACATGCAATTAAAAAAACATATAGAGTATGTATATATATTCATATATATGCATGTATATGTTATATATACATAAATACACATGTATATATATAGATTTATATATGTGTGTGTTTCTGTGATTATCGATATTAAGATTTTAAAGAAGTAACAAGGTTTCCTACAATATACACACAAAATCCAAAAAAATAGAAAAATAATAAGGAAAATAGATAATAATAATAATAATAGGAATATATATATAACAGACTTTAGGGGGGCGGGCGGGGTGGCCAAGGACATGCTGGGACAGCATCTTGGATCATGCATCAGCGCCTTAAATTATGCACATCTTTCGTATCGCGCAGCGTGTGGCAACAGCGCCGGTTACTATGCAATTATATATCCTTATAGAGATACAAAGATGTAGTATGTACTGTATAGAATTAGATTTGCGAGCGGCAGCCTGGATAATGCTGTTAAGAGCATTGAGTTGCTGCTGCCTGTTAGGGAAAGGAGACTTTTCTTTTCTCTTTTTTTTCTTGACAACACACCAAGGTTGTCCCAGGCAACGTCGCGGCAAAGGGAAAATATAAGAAAAATATAAGAAATAAAAAAAAGAAATAGAAAAGAAGAAAATTGGTAGAAGAAGAGAAAAAAAAATGGAAAGAAAGATAGCGAAAAGGACTACACTTGAGTTGACTATGATTCAAGTGCTCGCTATGTGCATAATTTAAATGAATCGTGCAACATTAAGTGGCAAGCGCCTGGCAACACTTACCTTGCTGCCGCGCTCATTGAAAATGATTTCCACGTCCAAAATGGTGCCGAATTGCTGCAGGCGAAACAACAAAAACAAAATGGGAAAACCAAAAGTTAAGTTCAGTTCTTGAGTCTCACATTGCGTTAGCAGCTTTCAAGCTAGAACTTACTCCAAACATGGCGCGCAGATCAGGATCCCTGAAGCGAAACGGTATATTGGAGACGTGCAAGCGCTTCGGCTGGCTTTTGGCATCCAACGAGGCAGCAGCGGCAACGGCGGCAGCCACCGAGGATGATACCGGGACTAGAGCATTGCTGAGACTGCTCACCACATTGGTTGACTGGACAGTGGCGGTCATAATGCCGCTGGCAGCTGCAGCGGCTGCATTTAGATGGGCAATCACCTGCGAGGTGCTTGCGGGCACAACGCAATTGGCAATGCTGTCCATGGCGCTGGTAACCGGCAGTAATCCTGTCGAGACGCTGCTGCTGGTGGCGGCCAAGGTGCCAGCTGCTATGGATGTGGCTGTCACTGAAGTGGCGGCTGTGGGACTGGTGCACATATTGAGCGATTGCTGCTGCTGCTGTTGTTGCTGCTGTTGCTGCTGTTGTTGTTGTTGTTGTTGCTGTTGTATCTGCTGCTGCTGCTGTTGTTGTTGCTGCTGTTGCTGTGTCACTGCTGGTGGCGTCTGGAGCAACGGTTCGCCGCTGGCAATTGGTGATGTGTTGCCCGATGAGTTGCCATCGTTGGGGATGCTACTGTTGTTGCCATTGCCATTGATTGTGGCTACTGTGGCGGCTACTGTGACGCTGGACGGTGAGCTGCTGAGCGGTGAGCCCGGTGTGACGCCCACACCAACACCACCATTGGCTCCGCCTCCAGTGCCAGCGGCGCCTCCAGCACCACCACCAACATGTGGCAACGCTGAGCTCTGCTGTGGCTCCGTTGCCTCGCTGGCAATCAATACTGTGGACTGTGTGTGGCAGAAACGAGAGAACAGATTGTAAAAAATTAATTAGTAAAACGTGCTTGACATTTCGCATTTCGCAATTTTTGTTAAGCTTTATCTTTCCCAGCGTATTCCCAACATTGTTTTCGCTGATGCTTTAAACCGACTTCATGATTATGATTACATTTAATAAAAGTGACTTTTTAATTACACATCAGATTTGCCCTTCTGCTGTTCAACTTTAAGCTGTAGAGTAAATGATTCGTTAAGCCCAAAGTACTGTGCAAAACTGTACTCAAAGCCAACTATTCATCAATTGAAAGCCCCGATTTGTATACCCTAAATTACAGCTGAAAAACAAGTTAGCTGTACTCAGGGTTAGGCTTTCAATTTTAAACAAACCTACTCAAAAAACTCTAAAAGCATTCGTGAAAATTGGAAAAAACAAACACACGATTGGTTAAGCGGAAAAGTACTCAGAGTGGCAGCTGATCAAAGCAAAGCTCTGTTCTAATACTGAGTACTAGCTGGCAGTATCCGATTTGTAAAGCTTGAATTACACAAAAAGAGAAAACTCTTTGATTAGCTTTGAGTAATAGCTGCCCAAAAAAGAAAAAGATACTCAGAAAAGTCTGCATTGCTGCGGAGCAAATAGAACGTGAAAGTATTCGATTGAGTGCTGCTAATATGGCTCAGTAAGAATGTATTATTAAGGATTGCTGAAATGTGGAAAAATTTGTTTTCAGCACAAGTTTTGTGTGCACTCTCGATGCGGTTTTTGTTGTGGTTGCAACTGCTGCAGCAGCAGCAGCAGTTGCTGCATGGTAAATCGAATGCGAACAAGTGCCGCAATAAATAAACAATTGAAATGAAAATACAATTTTCAAGTGGTTTGCAGACACAGAATGTACCATACACACACGCACACATACATACGCACCGTTATAAGCATCTCTTGTGTATGTGTGAGTGTGTGTGTGTGTGTGGGTGACCCAATAAAAAAGTTACATCGCACACAAATCGACAGACAGAAAGATAGTTGGACCAATACACTGGCACTGGCACATTTGTGCCACAGACTTCTGTTGACTTATGCAATAAAACTGTCGCGCAACTGTAAAATGCAACTGCAACACAGCAGCAACTGCAATTGCAACAGCAATTCCCCCAACTGCCTGGATAGCAGGCAAATCCCAGGGAGAACCCTGCGGAAATGTTTGCATTTGTGTTTGTTGCATTATTAAAAACTGAATATGCAGTGGCATGTTGCCTATTGGCATTGTTGCCACTCAGCCAGGCAGGCCAACACGCCCACTTCCCACCGCCCACTGGCCACTGCCCACAGCCCAAAGCCCAACGCCCACAGTTTGAATAATTTCATATTATTGTCAATTTACACACACGTTAAAGAATGTGAGAACAACAAGTAAGAATGAAAGAACTTTCTATATCGTATCTGACCAGCTACGAGCTACTCTATCGAGTTCGGAATAGGCTTCAATTGTTGCATTTGAAGCAGAAGCTTTCTGCTTATAACTAGACTTATAAGGAAGTATATAATATAACGCTTCAGTATACCTTTACGATATAAATTTAAAGAAAGAGTTTTCTATATCGTATCTGACCAGCTACGAGATACTCTATCGAGGTCGGAATAGGCTTCAATTGTTGCATTTGAAGCAGAAGCTTTCTGCTTATAACAAGACTCATAAGGAAGTATATAATATAACGCTTAAGTATACCTTTACGATATAAATTTAAAGAAAGAGTTTTCTATATCGTATCTGACCAGCTACGAGATACTCTATCGAGGTCGGAATAGGCTTCAATTGTTGCAGACAAGACTCATAAGGAACTGTATAATATAACGCTTGAGTATACATTTACGATATAAATCCAAAGAAAGAGTTTTCTATATCGTATCTGACCAACTACGAGCTACTCTATCGAGGTCGGAATAGGCTTCAATTGTTGCATTTGAAGCAGAATCTTTCTGCTTATAACAAGACTCATAGGGAACTGTATAATATAACGCTTAAGTATACCTTTACGATATAAATTTAAAGAAAGAGTTTTCTATATCGTATCTGACCAGCTACGAGATACTCTATCGAGGTCGGAATAGGCTTCAATTGTTGCATTTGAAGCAGAAGCTTTCTGCTTATAACAAGACTCATAAGGAACTGTATAATATGAGGCTTAAGTATTCCTTTACGATATAAATCCGAAGAATATTCAAAATTTTTAAATTGACTATCGAATAAACTTGGAGAAAGAGCTCAAGAGAGAAAGGAAGACTTTGGGCACTGAACAAGTACTTCATAAGCCTTTGCATGTCACATGCATGTGCACAAGTTCATAATACCCCTTTAGCCTATATTATGCCTTCGTTTTCTTTGATTGTGCAAAGGTTTATAGTACTCGTTCGCGTAATGGCATATAAATTCTAATCGGGCCATAAAATAGGCAATCGAAATGACGCCAACTTAATTTTCGATTCCCGTTTCCTGATATTATTAAATGCCCATTGTTTGCACATAAATCCAAAACAAATTCGTTTCGTTACGTTTCGATTCGAATCGAAGCGGTTCGTTGTATATCATGACAAAAGTATTCTTTGTACGAACACACACAACAGCTGCGCCGCCGTCGCATGTTTGGGGCACATTTTCGCTTCTTTTTTTCCATTCTTTCGATCCATTTGCTTATGGGGCAAAGTGAAATGGCGTGAAAAACTTTGGCCGTATAAATGGCCAACGCTAAGGTGTGGGTTGGGTATCGTATCTGCTTAAGAATGAGGCGGTGTGTGTGTGTGTGTGTGTTCTAAGAGTTTGGGATTGGGTTACCGTAAATGACATTTAACGCTTTTTAGTTTATAAAAATGCCATTTGTAAGGCACGCGACGTCGACGTTGGTGGCCAGCCAGGCAAAAGGAAAAAGGTCGCTCGCATTTTGAGATCCCACATCGAAAAAATTGTTTGAATAAATTTCGGAAAACAAAAAAACTTCTTAACTCGCCCAAATCGAGGGAATAATCGTAACATGCAAAAGGCCAAATGCCAAAGGAATTTGAGCTAAATGTTTTGATTTGAATGCAAAAAGGTGTTGGCATTTATTATCCTCGAATCAAATGTGTAGCGCCTCGAATTCAGGAATTTTTCGAATTATTCTTCAACGGTTTATACCGTATATCGTATATATAAATATATATAGAAAAAATGATAATCGAAACATGTCTTTGAGCTTCTTTAACTTTAACTATTATATTATAAATTGAGTAAGTTTATTATCATGAACTTCTTAAGACTTTCAACTTCGTCCTTGCTACGAGTCAGATCTCGCTTCAATAGGCTCCAATATCGTAAGTTTAGTTCTTATCGTTTTCGCTGTTTTTAGTTAAATAAAATGTTAATTTTACGAACTCAAAGACCATTCCTCAATAGTCATAACTCAGCTTAAAACAATATAGACTTCAGCTTGCCTCAACTGCTGATGCTGATCCAACAGAGCTGGGATTTGCCTTCGTTCTTAAGTGATCTTCTGGCATTAGTAATGGCTTGAGGAGATGAAAATAAAATAGAAAGCTGAAAGTCTAAGCTCATCTTTCTGAACAACTCAATTTCATTAATTAATTTATAGGACTAAAATGTGGCAAAGACGAAATGCACATTGCAATGCAATTTGTGCGAATTATTATGCCGCACAGCAAATGAAACAAAAAATGAAAAAAAAAAAAAGACGCGCTGATGACGATGACAATAAAAAATGTAAAAAAAAAGGCTACAATGAATGGATTCTACGACTAAGTAGCAGCTGCTCTGCTTAATGAAGGACCTGGTCAGAGGAAGAAGAAAAAATACATATATAAATATAGAGAAAAAAAGGAAACAGACAGAAAAGACAGAGTTGCTGAAACGCTGAAGGAAACCAAGAAACCGAAACCATGGCACGTATATATTTCAATTGTTTGCATTGCTCTAAAGTTGGTTGTTTTTTTTTTTGCTCCTTTCTTTATTTTGTTATGTTTGTTATGGTTTTTTTTTTTGTGCTATGCTTTTTACTCTTTTTTTTATAGTTTATTTTATTATAATGCTATTGCCCTTGTGTTGGCCAAACTCACAATGCTAAGCACATTCTGTGGGGTATGTGGTAGAAGCTGATGCTGATGCTGCTGCTGCTGTTGGTGCTGAAGCTGCAGTTGCTCCATGGCGTGTCCATTTGTCAGGGATGCGGGTGGCTGCTGCTGTTGTTGCGTGACCAGCGACGTGGCAGTTGCTCCCGTGCCAGTTGCTGCGACTGGGACTGAGACTAGAAGTGGTAGTTGTACTGCAACTGGTATTGGGGCAGCGGCTCCATGGCTGATGTTGTTGCCGTTCACGTTGTACTGTTGCTGTTGCTGTTGTTGTTGTTGTGTTTGTTGTTGTTGTGTTGACAGATTTGTCTGTGATAAATTTGCGGATAACAACAAGGATTTGCGTTTTAGTTGGCATCACAGACGTTTTTATAGCTGTGTGCATGTGTGCATAGCTGTGTGAGTGTGTGTGTGTATACATATATGTGATTGTATGTGTGTGTGGGAGTGTATGTGTGTGTGAGTAACTACGACAGGCCAACACCAAACAATTGCTTATTACGTTGCAATATATATATATATACGAGTATAGTATAAGTTATTTAATGTATAGATTTTAGATGCTGTATTTTATTTTTTTGCTCTTTGCAACATGCCTCAAAGTACAGTTAGCATATTGTTGATTGACTATATATATATACTATATAAGAAAAGTGATACATACATATAACAAAATGCGCAAAAATAAGAAAACTAGAAACTAGAATTATAACTGATTTTGTCAGTTTCCGTTAAGCTAATGTCCTTCGATACAATCTTAGGCTAAGATTATACAACAAACGAGCACGGTTCATATTCAACTATATGTATTCAATGTGAGTCCATTAACCAGTCAATTAATCAATCAATCAATCAATCAATCGATCAATAACAATTCATCAATTAGTTCAAACTAACTGTCAAAACTTTAAGCAATGCTTATAATATTTTGAGGGCAGCGGGGCTAGGCGAGGCTTGGGTTCAATTTTTGTATAAACAATAAGAGTGAGAGGCCAGTTAGGGTGTAAAAGAGAAAGAGCTATGGAGTAATATAGATAAATGAACTGGCAATACATCATGCGACCAACACATATAATACAAATATATGTCTTCATTGTATTCAATATAGAGCTAGATTAGCTTTTAACTGCGGTCCAACAAACAGGGCGTATGCGTAATTATTTATATTCAGTTTACAATTGAGCCAAACTAAATGTGTGTGTGTGTCTGTGTGTGTGTGAGATGAAGGGGAACGACAGTCCAGCTACGCTTACATATGGTATAGCTTTTAATTGATGCATTTATATTTATAAATAATAAATATATAAAATATTTTCACTATTTTTTAGGGATTTTTGACGATACTTTTTTGTGCATTCTTTTTGGTTCCTTAACTTGAACCTAGCCACAAAAGTGTAGGGTATAAAAAAGTAGGGCTTAAAACGCAGAAGGAAGCATCTCGTGACCCATAGATAATTTAATCTATTGATAGGAAGTCAAAGTCAAGTTAATCCAGCCTCAGTCCTTCTGTCTGTTTGAGACTATAAGTTATAGATACATGAAATTTGGTTTGAAGCTTTCGGTTTTTGCTGTTTACGCAGAACAGGACTTTATCGGACTATAAAACTTCCTTTGCCATCGATCTAAACGATTAATAAGCATAAATTTCAGGCTCTGGATTTGCTGAGAATCTCACAACAATCCGCCAATAAACATGGAATAAATTCAGGACACAAGTTAGAATTGTGCAGCGTAGGAATCTTCAACAACAACGTCGCAGCACTTTTAATACAAGCTTATACCTTATATCTGTGTGTATATGTGTGTGTGTGTGTTGGGTCATATTAGGACATTTCTTTAGAGTGTACCGTAGGTAAGGCACACTCTAGCCTGTATAAATATGGATCTGTTACCTTTCCACCCACAAACGAGCTGCACTCAGATGCAGTGGGAGGGAGGGAGGGGAGGTAGGGAGGGGAGGTAGGAGGTTGCCAATGCCATTTGTGCGATGAACTGAGTTCGTCTCTCGTTTCAGTGTCTTTGTTTTTGCAAGGATATTGCTCAGAGCACTGCGAAGTGCATTTGTTCAGCTGCATTTGTTGTGGTACTGGTACAAACTGTTACTTCAGCTCAAGCTCATGTCCTTGCATGATTTATGTTTTATTTATGACAGCTGTATTGTTGTTGTCCTTGTTGATGTTACTTGGACAACAGCTGCTGCTGCTGCTGTAGTTACTGTTATTGGCCAATTAACGTTTCGATTTGATGAATCGAAAGAAACAAGCTATTTCTCAATTGCATTTAACAACTTTCGACGTATATTTACTATGTAATCAAAGTGTGCAGATTGATTTGATGGCATAAAGGATAATAAATGTCAAAGATGGAGGATTGTAAACACAAAAAATATCTACAGGATTTACAGGATAAGTGTATCCTGTGTTATTCTAAGTGAAATGAGAATGTTTTCTTTTTATGACCAAAAGAAGAGAAATGAAAATTGCAAACGATTTGGAATTCTCTGAAGTGTGAAGTCCTTTCCACAGATGCGAAATCCGTTGCTAGATCAGATCTCTATAGCATGCCATAGTAGAAATTGATTTATCAGCTAAGGATTACGATTAATGCGTCTATAACACTGCCAAAGGATGCAATTCTATTAAATTGTCTGCTCTTTGAATTTGTATTCCCAAACCTCAATTAAATGCTTTGGATAATCTTTTGCTAATTACATAAAAATAGTTGCAAAACCAGGCGAAAAACAATGTTATTTTATATTGAACAAATATATATATACATATATATACATATATATATATATATTTATATGTATGTATGTTTGTATATTACAACTGAATACAGTTTAAATATAATATGTAAATTGAGTGTGTGTGATTTATATTGAATTGGACAACATTGCGTATGCGTATTATAATATTAAATAAATATTAACGTAGATACATTACACACACACACACACACACACACAAACACACACACACAGACGCACACACAACAAATAAGAGTACATGATTAACAACAGAATATTGCACACACATAGAGATATAGATATAGATATATAGTATTTCATTTAATTAAGTTCAACTATGGTATTACAAAACAGGACGAAACAGGACAACAGTAAAACAAAAACAAGTAAAAGGACCAAAGTGCGAGCAAATTTTATTGCCAATATTATTAAATATTTGTTTATTTATTGCAGCTGTGAGTAGGCAAAGGTTCAATTGCAATTGAATGCAAATAGACTGTGTGTGTGTGTGTGTGTGTGTGTGTGTACTTGTGTGTGAGTTTTTGATTGTTCTGTTGTGCGTGTGTGTGTGTGAGTTACACATACACCAATTAAATGTTACACAAAAGCTTAGCTGAAAAATGCTCAAAGCTAATCTGTTGAATTATTCAAATGCACGAATCAATTTTCATAAGTAAATAAGCACAAGCACTCCATTTCCTCTCCCTCTCTCACTTTGGTACGCCCACAATGTGAATAGCTGTATTGTGGGCATGGTCAGATATAAAACAAACAAGATTTAGCAATTTGTGAGGTTTTTCCCTCAACAATTGCATTTAAACCAAATTTGTTTCCCTATTTTGTTGTCTGCCTTTGGTTTTCAGCTCAACTGCAGATGGAATTTAATTTTATTTTTCCAGCTGTGGTTAGGGGGGGAAATGCGGCAGAGAGGGAGAGAGAGAGAGAGGGAAATTCTGAGTATATATTTAATTTCGAATTTTAAAATTTTGCCATCTTATTTGCAGGTTTCGTTTGTTGTTGTTGCTGGTGTTTTGTTTTCAACTGCTCTTTTATTTTCTGGTATATTTTTAATTAGAAGGAAAAAAGAATGTGAAAAACGTACGAAAATAAAAGAGGAAAATATATGCGAACGTCATAAACTACAGAAGCTGAGCGAAGTGTCCTCCAGCGGTTGTTGCTGCTGCTGTTGCTGCTGCTGCTGGTGTTGCTGCCGTGCATAAACTACAACAAGGAGAACAACAGCAACAACATGGAGAAAGGCAACGTGCTGGACCGGCAACTAAAAGTATGCTACAAAAAATATGAATGCAAAATTTTAAGCGAGAGCTTCGAATGTGTTGTGGGTATGTGTGTGAGTGTGTGTGTTGTGTGTGTGTCACTTTTGTGTGTTGCTTGTTTTAGCTGCTGCTGCTGCAGCTTGTTTTACAACGAGATTCGCAACGCATGCGATTAAAAATGCAACAGCAACACCAACAAAACAAGTGTGTTGTGTGTGTATGTGTGTGTGTGTGTGTGTGAGTGCGTGCTGGCGCATACTTATAGGCAGAGCCAGCGCCATAGACTACAACCAAACCAAATCAGACCAAAATCAAATCAAATCAAAGCAAACCGTACCCAAAAAAGAAAAAAGAATAAAGAAAAGCCAAAACCAAATGAAACGCTACAAAATGCAATCCCAAACACAACCACATACAAACAAGCACACACACACACACACACAAAAGAAATAATGAGGTAAAAAGACAGAGTATGCATGTATTTGTGTGTGTGGTGTGTGGCGTGTGTGTGTGCGCGTGTGTGTATATACTTTAGTACTAGTTGAGAGGGAAAGTAGACTCACCTTTTGTTGCATATACAATGGGGCATTAACAACAACGCCTTCGGCAACGCTAGTGGCAGCTGCCACTGTAGCTGGTGCCGCACCTGCGGCTACTGTGTTGACATTGCCTGCTGCGGATGCTTCGCCGCCAGTTGCCTTTAATTGGATGCCGGGCTCAGTTTTGATTGCGGCAGCTGTCACGGCCAGCGATAGGCTCTCGGCCGCTGTGGATGCACCAGCAGCGGCAGCGGCTGCAGCGGCCGCAGCTGCCGGCACTGGAGCGGCGGCATAGCCAGCCGGAGCGCCCGGAAAAGGCGCCACGCCGGCCTGCACCATGTGCTGCAATAGAAACCAAGACGAACAGGGGGAAGAGAGAAAGAGAAAGAAAGATAAGGGAACCGGATTAGTATGGAAAATATTTTGGATATTTTATATTTCAAATGTTTATAATGAGTATTAGTTTAACTTCCCTGGGCATCAAACGCAAAAGTGGGTATACTTATTCACGGATTATTAAATGATTTCTTACTTGATTAATCGATCGATTGAAAGTAGAACCTCTCAATGGTGTAGGGTATTCGTATAAAGTGTAAAGCTTCAACTTAAACAAGTATAAGGCGAAGATTTAATGTCTCAATTGATCGATATATAATTATAGCTAGGATTAATCCTGCTAATGCTAAGTTATAGATATATAATTATAGCTAGGATTAATCCTGAATTATAATACTTATTTTGAAGTTGCATCAACTAAGGATTACAGGCAGACTTTGGACATAATCATATGAAATTTATAGAATCTTCTATTGAAGATTTTATTCCATATAAATGTTAGCACAACATAAAATTTATCACAAATTTCGTTAATTAACTATTGGTAATTAAAAATATGTATCCTAATTACTTGACTTAGCCAATTTTAATTAATTGAAGATCCTTTTTCTGTGCATGTTTCAGTTAAGGACTTCTACTAGGTAGCTTGCTGTTTGGCATTTAAAAAACTTTTAGTGAGCAGCGTTTATGGTGACACATTTCATTTGGGTTTGCCTACCAAAATGTTGAACTTTGTAAGTGTATGTGTGTGTGTGTGTGTGTGTGTGTGGTTGTTAGCAGCGCCATAAAAGTGCAAAATGAAATCCATGTAGTTTATTTTTGCAGGTAACCCACCGGTAACTGGTATCTATGGCGTACGCTAAGCTCTTGGATAGACAAAGGCAACAACAGCTATACACACACATCACACACACACACACACACACACACCTATATAGAGAACAGTTTATAAATTGGTAGCGAAACAGCGGGAGGGTGCACATCAAATTGCAATTTTTATTTGTATAAATTTTTGCTATTATTTTGCTTGGGTTACCACACACACACACAACAAAGCAAACACCCCACCAACACTAACACTAACACACACACACGCACACTCATCCACTGTCAGCATCTATGAAATATGCAAAATTTGCAGCTTATTGTTGCTAAATAAACCTCGTCCCCTAATGCACAAGCCCCAAAACAGCAGCTCCAGCTCCAACTCCAATTTCCAACCATTTTGTCAGCAAACTTTTTGTCATTTCAGTGTAGAGAGATAGGAGGGTGAGAGAGAGAGAGGTGGGGGGATATAAAGAGAGTGAAATGGCAAAAGGGGATTACCGTGTGAGTGGCATTTTAATATGTTTTACTGTAAAATTGTCGCTGCTGTTGCGCTTGTCGGTTACAGAGAGCAAAGTCAACTGATGTTGAGGCTGCTGCTACATGAAATGGCTATTAATTTTCGGATTTTAACAGAATATCAGAAATGTTTGCTGTCGTTGCAGGGTTTTAAGTACCAGAAAGTACCGCTACAGCAGCCGGAGATTGCTGCACCAAACTGCGTTGAAGTGTAATTAGTTAGAATATATACCAAAAACAAACAAACAGAAAAATATACATACATATATTGTATATACCGATGGAGAGAGTATACCCACAGCAATTAGACTTTAACGTTGTTAAATAAAGTTAAGACCTCTTCTGCTAATATACGATTATAACTTTTTAAAATGTCGTTAAACTATTTAATGCTCGAGGCAATCAAAAAATACCACAGAGCTACCAAAGGAATAAAAAAGAATATATAAATATGCTTACTAGCATATGGTATATTATCCGATTTTTATGGATAACTTTATTGTATATTAAAGTTGCCTGTTTTATTTCCCAACTTCTCTGTGCGAGACGCCAGCCTCCCCTTCTGTATACTCAAAATGTTTTATAGGGTATGAAGAGCTTGTCAGAAAGTGTTGCTAAACATTGCATAAGGGGAACATCAAAGATGTGAAAAGTGTTCTAAACAGAAGAATTTTCCTATCCAATAATAAACTGCTTTTTCCCACCCCACCCCACTCCTCTCTTTATCTCTGTCTCTCTCTCCCTCTCACTCTGTCTATATACACATAAATCCATTGGCTGCAGTTCGTTTCCCATCTCATTAGGCAACCCGTGGAGCGGCACTTTGAGAATGTGCAGAGAAAATGTCAGTGTTCATATTTTTTGGCACCGCTCATCTCTTCTGTCCACCCCACACGGACTGACCCCCTCTTCCCCTCCCCACCCCACCCCTTATGCTCTTGGAAGCCTCTGCTCGGCTCTACTCATCCACATCATCTTCTATCTTTTTCCGCATTGCAATGCCCAACGATTTGTGCTTTGAAAAATTAGCTTGTTAATTAAATGCAAGCCATACGACATGTCGAGATATGTTTCTTACCTCTCCCCCCACCCCAACCTATCTCACAGTTTCCGTTATCCCTCCCATATATATATATACATATATATATATATAGATAGGTATAGACTAACGTTTTGCACTTATAGCCTAGCCGTGATGTAATCCACCGTGCAAATTGGCGCGCACGTTGCGCATACGCCGCGTTGTGCGGCTAAAAACATGAAATATTTATGTATACGTATTTATTTCTATATGTCAGTCCGTCTATCTGTCTATCCGTCCATCTGTCTGTAGTACTTGTACCAGTGCAGATATTCCTAAGCCAGTGTGACGCTGGCAACTAAAAAGAAGAAAATTGTCATGTTAAATTTACATAAAGTTCTTCGTGAATTCATTTTGATGTCCCAATGAGAATACACACATAGCACTGCTACTGCTACTGCTACTATATATGTGTGTACGTCTATGGCATACACGATACGACACGATACGACGCGATAGGATATAGGAAAACAAATATGACAAGCTGCGACATGGCAACGGTTACTTATGCCGCAAAATTATGCACTTGTTAAGGGCAGGCAAGGTACCCAGAGGTACTATATAGATAGATATATATATAGTAATAAATAGATATGTACATATATATATATATATATTTATATATGGGTATGTGTAGAAAGAGTGCCGCACTCGACGTCGAACATGTTGAAATGTGTCGTCGTCGTCGTCATAGTTTCATTCAATGAGTCTCTTAGAATGATCTCGTCTGGTGCCCAAGTTCTTCCAATTGTGCACACCGAGTGCCACTTAAAACAATGCACTCAAAACAGAATACAAACACACACAGACACACACACACACACACACACACAGAGATAGTTATATATATAGAGCACTTTCATTGTGAACAATTAACGTGTGTGCATTGATTGGGAGCAGTTCTTTCATAATTTAACGTCAATTTTTGCTACACAATTCTCTCATTTTTATGCATTGCTGCATTGTTAAATATTTTGCATTTAATTGCACTCGAAAAGCGCCAGAGTCGAGCACTTTTTTCGGGGGCCCTATTTGCATGGCAAATATTTCGCAATGCCGTTGCCGTTGCCGGTGCCGTTGCCAATGCCGCCGCTGCTGCCCACCGTTGCAATTTGTGTGTTTGGTGCTCCGGCGTTTCGATGCCCCTTTTTCGCTTCCATCCGTCTCCATTTGGGGCAGGAGCTGCTGCTGCTGCTGCTGCCGCTGCTGCACAATTGTCGGCATCTGGCGCTGTTTTATTGACTGCGCCGTCGACGGCATAGTTTATCGGGCGGGTGGGCGCACACACACACACACACACACGCACATACACTCTGTTTACATTTGCCCGGTTGGCGTTCTATGTGTTGTTTTTGGAACATTTTCAACAAAACACTTTACTTTAGTTTTCATTTTTGCAACAATTGCGCTGCGCTTTCAAGTGGCATTTGAAGTATTTGTCTTGAGTGTTGGCGCAAAATTTCATCAATGCCGTAGTTGTCGTTGTCGTTGTCGTTCGTCGTTAGTCCGCGTCCTCGTCGTTCTTCACAGCGTGTACTTCTACACACTTTACCTCTAGCATTAAGTTAAATCTATATTAGAGAAGCAATTTTCCTTTAATATATCATATATATATATATATACGCATATACTTTATGTATTACAGTTGGCTGAGAAATGCGTTCACCACACGCTGCGTATACTTTATATTTTAACTGTGTCACATTCCACACCAGCTGATTGATGGCCCGAAATGAAGAAATATGTAAATAATAAATGTTAAAATATTGCACTGACGTGACAAAAAACAATGTGGGAAAATAAAACGAAGATAAAAGAGAATGGAATAAGGCTTTCAGATACGCCTGAGCATTCGCTTAAGATCGGGTGAAAGGCAAACAAAAATATTAACATAAATTAGGTTCAAATAGATTTTCCCGATAAATCAGCTATATATATAGTATATGCGATGAGAGGATAATATTATATATTATGAGCTATCTGTAAGTTTTAAAGGCGCCCGAGCAGGGACATTCCTGAAACGGTACTACGAGTATATATCGCCATGAGTTTATAAATTTCTTAGGTCTTTTTTTGATTCCTCAGCAAATTGCGACAATTTTGTATTAATTTTTGCCATAGGATCCCGAGGGACATTTCCGTATGCTGCCTGAACGGGAACCTACTGACTTTGCCTTATGTTTATGTGGTCTAAGGCAAAAAAGGTAGATATCAATGTAATATAATTATTTATGTAAATATGCCACGTTCTTTTGCGTGGGTGGAAATTCGTTTATTGAATCAAGTCCGAAACGCGGAATGTTTTCGTTCAGTTTGGGCAACAGATTTTCGAGCACTTGCAGTTAATTCTATATATTTACAATAACAAGCTGAGAGTACCGAAAATATTTAGTTCCATTACATCAACTGAATATTAATAAACAATGACGTGAACAGCACACGTTATTTTATATAATGCCAATTTTGTTTGTGCTATCCCCTTGCCCCCCCGGGGTTTGGCGCTGTGCGTCAGCCGCGACTGCGACGTCGACGTGGACGTTGACGTTGACGGCGATTGGCAGCGAACATGTTCCACGTTTGAACCTGACACAGTGAAAAGCATTTGACCAATTGCTCAATAGTCGTAGTTGGTGCTGACTGCTGACGCAATAGACGACAACAAAACAGTGAAGCGCCAATTTTGGTCAATGCATTGGCAAATTTGGGGCGATGGGGCTGGCGCTGGCGCTGGCGACACTCGCTTAAAGCCAGGCCAATACAGGCAGAAACCAGAGACAGACAGGCCAATCGAAGTTGGTTAGCCAACGGCACGACGCGGCGCATGCCAATTAAAAAAGGCAACCAATTGAAATTGAAATGGAAATTGAAATTTGTTCAACACGCGTCGATTGTTTAACTTTGTTGTTATCTTTTCCGAAAATTTGTGTCTCTTGATTGCTCAATGGGCGTGAGCTAGAAAGTTTTCTAGGTCGATGCCGATCACGTTTACGGCCACCTTTCAATTTCCAATTGGAAAAAAAGGCCTCAATTGCAAACACAATACACACATACATATGGCTGATATATTGTCGTCAGTCAGTCAGTCAGTCAGTGTTAGCCAGTTGTGCAATTTGCCAAGTTGCAATTTGCCGGATGAAGGTCATATCCAGATAGCTGCCAATTCAATTAACTAGGCAATATTCAAGCAAAACAAGATTCATATTAGCAGAGCCAGAGCCAGAGCCAGAGCGAGCATATGAAATACGGAATATGTTAAATGCAGTTATTTCGAAATTTGAATTAGTGCAGCCGGAGAAGGCGGCGGCCGAGTACATCGTATATCGCACAGCGTCGTCTGCATCAATTTTGTATTGGATTACAGTTTGGCTCTCGGCGGTGTACTCGTACAGGAAATTACAGCAAAGTGTTGAAGTGTAAAAGGATGTGTCAGCCAGGTCCTGCAGGTGTGTATTATGCATGTCAGCAGGCAGCAGGCAGCAGGCAGGAGGCAGGAGGCAGCAACGGCAATGGCAACACGACATGTAATATGACTACAGAAATTTGTAGCGCCGCTTCTGCTGCTGCCACTGCCACTGCCACAGTCGTTGTCGCTGTCGCTGTC
Organism: Hirtodrosophila trivittata; assembly: GCA_035045065.1. Taxonomy (NCBI): domain Eukaryota; kingdom Metazoa; phylum Arthropoda; class Insecta; order Diptera; family Drosophilidae; genus Hirtodrosophila; species Hirtodrosophila trivittata. The sequence goes on from JAWNNK010000816.1 coordinate 6,381,597, forward strand.
AGTTACAGCCCGTTGGTGCAACTGCAACAGCAACTGTTGGCGTGTAGGTGTCAGATACAAGATACCTATACGCTCCTATTCCTCTATATATGACTCTCTCTCAGTGGGTGTAAGTGTGTGTGTTTTGCAAATCAACGACTCAGCCGGAAATTTATTTCAAATTTCTGAATTTCTGCACTTTGCATGAATGCTCCATAGCAGACATCCTTGTTTTTCAACCGATTTTCTACCATGTTCTATATCCTCTGCATTTTTAATAAGGGAAAAATAATACGAGGATAGCTGCTAACAAGAGGAAAAACTATCATTTTAGTATAACATAGAACACAACGTGGCGTATACGTAATTATACTGGTTCATTATGTTCAGTTAAGCTGTAATTTTAGTTGATTTTTAGCCAGAGAAAATCAACATCCACACACACACACACACACACACACACACAGACAGCCGCAATACTAACGCGAAATAGCAACTCAATTAGTTTCGAAAATATGACAGAATTTTCCAGGTAAAAGCGTGGAAATGCAATAGCGAAGCCAAAGCAGAACGTTGTATCCTTGAATCAGACGAAATTCAGTTTAATTAATATTTCTGTACGAGCTGGTTATGAAAGGATACGAGTAGCTTGTGTATGCAATTAGTTGGTTGGTTCGTTGCAAAACTTTAAATTAAGGACATCAAATTGGTCCCAACTTATGTGCAAATGTGTAAACAATGATAAACTTTATACGAGTTGCTGGTTTTTAAATCACATTATGACATGTTATGCCAAATGTCAATAATGCAATTATAATTAAATCATATATAATTATGGAATTATGAAATTATGCACTGGAATGTTTCAAATGTTAACGACTTCGGTCAGAAAGTTGTCCTTTTGGCATGTGATACGTGTAAACAGAAATTGTTTGAATGTTGTTTTCTAGTCTATGGAAAGAGTTGGGCGGACTTCAGGCCAATCGTTTTAGATTGTTATATCTGAGTTTACTGAAATGTGCCAAATGAAAAGGAGTTAGTTCAAAAAGTTGTCCTGCTCTCTCTCTAGGGATAATTAGCCTGGAGCTTATATGAGCACAGATCGTTGTAGGCCCTTAAACATTTTGTTATATCTGATGATTCAGCTTTGTTCAGACTTGTTTTTAAATAGCAAGCACTTTCTTTATCTATTCTTGAACTTATTTACTTTCAGCTTTTCTAGTGTCTTACTTAAGTTGCTGATAAATTTATTTACAGCCGTATTTCCTTTGAATACTGTTCGCAGCTTTTGCATCCTTTGCTGACTTCCTCATTATTTTTATCTATGCGAATATCTTACGTTTGTGGAGTAAACAAAACTGAAGTAGTTCCACGCGGTTCTTTTTGCCATTTGTGAATCTCAAAGAACATTTTGTTTTTATTTTTTTCTCATCTCTCTTTAAGATCGTATCTTAACTAACCAACTGCGCTAAGCTCTCTCAACAACATTTCTTTCCCTTCTGTCTGTGGGTTTGTCTGTGTTTTATGAATGAAACTGCTGCTGCAGTAGCAATTGTTGTCCAGGCAATAACTGAACTAAAAAGCGTTAGAAAACTGAAGTTGCGGCTGCTGTAAACGGTAAACTCAAATGTCAGTTGCAGGTGTGCACAACAACAGCAGCAGCCACAACCACAACAACAACATAAAAAAAGAAACGACAAGTTGGCCCTAAACGGCAAACAGACGTGTAACTTGGCTTAGGCCACAAACCGGTCGACTCTATTTAACGTGTACTGAAGGGAGGGCGGCAGGGCGAGAGGAGTCTGTGGAGGGGAGGCTAAGCGCATCTGCGAAAAAAAAGAAGAAGTTTAAAAGAGTTTTGGCCAAAAAGATACCAACTGACTGACTGAGTGACTAACTGAACTGAATCGAAAGAGCCATCCCCAGCATTTAAATGCGGTTTTCTATGCTTCTTCATGTGGTGGATTTTTGTGATTCTCATCAGTTATTTTTTCCTCTATTTTCTACATTTGTTGTTGCCAGTTGCCAGTTGCTAGTTGCCAGTTTTGTGTGTCACTGGGCTGCCCACATTGCTGTAGTTGTTGTTATTAATGGGCCAACTAAAGCCGAAGATGTCTCGTAATGATTGCAACGATGAGGAAGCAAATGATGATGATGATGATGATGATGATACGAGTCGCTGCCTGGCTTGCCATTTTAATGGAATTTATGCAGCCAAGCCCGGTAAATGGCCCCAACCCAACACTAGCTCCAGCTCCAGCTCCTACTCGAACTGCAACTCCAACTCCAACTCTGACTGCAACTCTGACTTCGAGTCTAAGTCTAACTTACTGTCATCAATCGCCCTCAGCTGCTGCAATTGGCCAAATGAAGCATACAGTAGAAGAAGCTGCAGCAGCAGCAGCAGTTCAAGCAGCCGCCTGAGGCATGTGGCAAGGGGCTGGGCCAGGCGTGCTGGCTGCATCCAAAGCTGCCTGCAAAGGCGATCAACTAAACCTTAATGCCAATGAAAACGTGAGAATGTCGCCGTCGCCGTCGCTGAAGATGCACTTTCCGGATTTATATCGCTACATTTTTGTCGAACTAACGAACGTGAGTGGAAAATTAAATAATTGAAAAGCGTTCACAAGCATTCAAGCAACCAGAGAGGAGCCAAAGAGGAGAGTGTGCGAACATTTTGGCAGAGGTCGTAAAATGCCAGACTAAATCGAACCTCTGCCAAAGGAAGGTGCCACAGCAAACACAGTAGAAAGGCGAAAAAAATGCATTGTGATTATTCACTGGCTTAGCAAATGAAAATGAAATTGTCCGTTGGCCACTCCTCTAGTGTAATTCCATATAGTATATATATATAAGAGTACTATATATTACACGTAATAGTATAAATCAGCAGAGGAGCAGCCCCAGCAGCAGCAGCAGCGGCAGCTCTGCCAAAATCAATAAAAATAAATGAAGACAAATATAAAGAGTACACACACTGCCCAAAAAAGAAAAAAAATCTTCACGTTTCTTTGGCTTGTCAATAAACGAGGCAAAAAATAACGAAGAGGGGAGAAAAAAACCCAAAACATCAACATCAAAATGAAACGCGTGTAAATAAAAGTACACAGAAAAATTGTTGAAATTTTCGTATTTAGAAGCAAATGTTTAGCTATGCAAATGGCGTGCCGCTTGTCGCTCAGACAGACTTGAATTATGGCAGCCAAAAGATGCGTTGACATGGCGCACAGAAGCTGAAGCTGAAGCTGAATCTGAATCTGACTCTGAAGCCAAACGAGTCCGCGTATGACAAGTGCTCCCATCTCGAAATGTGATCGACTGGCGAGATACCCAGGGAAAACATTTACTATATAAAGTACAATCAGTCGTAGTCAAAACATGTTTCACATTTCAGAATCTTCTATTAAGTTTTCTCAGCTTCCTTCAGTTCCCTTCTACTTTCTATATTAATAGCAATCTTACTCTAGTTTTCTTTCTATAAGTGAAGAGCTCACACTTTTTCCTAATGTGTTTTTTCCGAAAAACAGAAAAGTGAAAACTCTTCTACAAAACTGATCAAGAGTCTTCTTTCGGATTTCAGATGTTTGTTTCTACTATGTTTATCAATCGATCCGATTTATAACTAACCTTTAACTATTGCTTACAATTGCTTATTCTGAAAGACAGAAAAGTGAAACTGATCAAGTCTAATGATTCCTTCCAATTTCTTCTACTACCTTCTTTAATATCGTTCGCTCTCTCTCATAATAAGTTCAACTCCTCAACTATTTCCTGATGTTTTTATTCTGAAATATAGAAAAATTAAAAATCTTCTACCCAACTAATCAAGAATAAGATTCAACTTCAAGAGTCTTCTATCAAATCTGCTGTTTCTTCTTACTTTCTTCTATCTCTCTCTAGTTTTCTCTTTATAAGTTTAACTACCTTTAACTATTTCCTTATATGTTTACTCTAAGAGACAGAAGAGTGGAATTCAAATCGTTTCATGTCACATTTTACAACAATTTTATACCACTTTAGCTCACTTTTCACTGTGTACAGGGTATATCACAAAATAAGCATAAAAGACAACAACGAATTATGCACACATGTTGTTTAAAGGTGCTGTCAATTTGTGCGACATCACAGAAAAAAAGAAGAAAAAACATTAAAAAAAAAAGAGGAAAAACAAATGAGAAAAAAATTAAGATAATAATAAAACCTGGTATTTTATTTATAACACCTTCGAATGCCCTACACGAGTACAGAATGAGGGCATAGACGAAGCATTGGAACTTATGTGCAATTTGGGGATCTTCTAGGAGTATTTAATATATATAATAGTCTAAGAAACTGAAACAATAGATAAGTACTAGTAATAGTTAAGGAACTGCGTAAGAGGATAGCGTCAAAAGACTTTTTATTGATTCCAAGCAACTAAATATACATTTATTCTACTCTATTCGAATCAGGGTATGTTCAAAAGATCATAGAAATAGTGTCTTGGGTGTACTTCTATCATATATGTATATCGTATCCATACTCTAACTTTACTATAACTAACCAAAAACTATACTTTAACTTATCTATAACTAAGCTGTAACTAAAGTTAAAGTTAGCTTTGACAATGACTCTGGTATACTGTACTATATCCTTTATCTACTACAATATATGTTATCATATATATATATCGCATCATATCATAAGCATCCTATAGTTCTTAAGAGCATCCCATAGCCTCTTAGTATCTTCTTTGGTATTTAGACTCAGTATTCAGTATATATTGTACATACATAGAAATTTCTCTTGAAGTTATTTTGGGCTCACGAAAGCGTGTCCAATGTCGTTGTAAGGGCTTTAATATTTTCTGTTCTACAAGCGCTCACCTTTGCTTATCTCCAACCTCCCTCCCCCACTGCCTCTACCCATGTTTTCCCCTCCTGTGGCCATCGCTTTAAATGGAACGTACGGCCACACATGGAAAACTTATGAGCTGGCGGCGAATGATGCGTTGATATTTTCGGGGCACGGAATACATGATTCATGTGGCACTTAAAAATATCACAAATATTGTTTGGCATATTTGCAAGAAATGTTGTTTTGATGTTTTAAAAGCCATAAATCTTGGGGCCACATTTATCATAGGCATATATAATTTGACAACCCTCTCAAAGCATTCAAACTCATAGTCGTACTCGCATTCGTACTTGTACTCGTACTCGTACTCGTATATCGATACTACTGCTCCAGTCGTATATTGTATTACTTGAAAAATAATTGAAAGTTGGGCAACCAGTTGGATAAACCAGTTGTTTGCTATGACAATTTGTGATTTTCATTTCACTTCTCAATTGCAATGAAGCTGCAAATATCACATTACCAGAGAAAAAAAGAGGCAAAATAGAAAAAGAAATGTGGCCGGGTGGTAGGTGATAGGGAAAGTGGGGAAGGGAAGGGTAGGGAAGGGGAGGGAAAGTAAAGTATAGTCTTCAGTTGGCTGTCTGCACGGGCAACACTCGAATTACCCGTTAAGCGGCTGCAATTGAACAACAGTTGAGCCAAAGGAGAAGGGTAAAAGATACACACACACACATACACATACGGAAATACAAACACAAACAAATAAATGTCTGCGATGATTGCCATTGCGATTGTGATTGGAAAGAAAAACCCAGAGTCAGAGCCACAGTCAGAGTCGAAGGTCTATCCAAAGTTGACATAACAAATCAGGGCACTAGTAGGAGTCTCAGTAGTAGGAATAGACATCGGCAACATTCCTTAGATTGATTTCTATGGGCATTAAGTGCAATCAGCTGGCCACGCCTACCCATTTCTGTCATGGCTAAATAAATCAAACCGTGCACAGCAATCAATAGAAACACCTGAGAACGCTTAACCTTTAAGGCGATAAATTTGTTTAGTTTTTCTTTCTGTTTGTTTTTGTTTTTGTTTTTGTTTCTATTATTGTTGTTCGTTTTTCTTGTTTGTTTTGTTGCATATCGAAGGAAACAAAAAAGAGCTAAACACGCAAGTCACACACAGTCAGCCCGCCATCCAGGCAGGGTCTATAAGTTAATGTTATGGCTTATTAAGAGCTACCCCCTCCCACACTTCATCCGCTACTGACTGGCATATTTGGTGGAATGGTAAATATAAACAAACAGTGCCTCAAAGCGGAAGGAACTGACGGCTAAAAACAAAAGCTCACTTCCTGCCTGAACAAAGTTATGAAAAATATATGAGTACTGCCCGGACTGGGGCTGGGGCTGGGGCTGGACTGAGCTGAGCTCAGGCTTTCTGTCTTTTGGTCGGTGTATTTGGGTCTTCGAGTCAAATTACACGCAACTTATGGATATATGTGGGCGTGGCAAAGTATATAAAATGCCATTAAATGCGCGTTACGAGGGGCGCTTTAAACAGCACGCGACACAACAGAGAGAAAAAAACAAATGAAAAAGGCGTTTGGAGCAGGGGCGGACTACACGGCGTATGCGCGTTATGCTAGTAGTACGAATAAGCGACTAACATACACACCTGCGGCAGCAATTACCGTTAAGCGGATTTTATTTTTCACACACACAACACACACACACACACACACACACCAGCTAAGCTAAAACTAAATGCCCTCTTTGGCTGCACATTCTTTGAGCATTATTTCTGTTTTGAGTTCCTGTTTCTGTTTGTGTTTCGGCTGCCTCTCAAACGATATTGTTATGTCCGTAATGGCTCTCTGCGCTTTTTCACGCTTTTCACACTTGTAAATCAATTAATTTTATAGCTTGCTGTTGTTGTTCTTGTTGTTGTTGTTGTTTTTTCTCCCCGTTAACAGTCGCCACCTGCTGTTGGTCATTTGGCTTAAGCGCCAGCTAAGCTCAAAACGCTTGACTGGCGCAAGGATTGAGAAGCCCCTGCAGTGTGGGAATTATTTTGTTGCTTGTGTTTACTTGTTGTGTTTCGTTGTTGTTATTATTATTGTAGCTGCAGTTGATGTTGTTGTTATTTATGCTGTTGGCAAATTGCTGGTTATTTTGTGTGTGTGTGTGTGTGTTGTAGGCTGCCTTTTCTGATTCGCTTGAGCGACTGTTGAATCGCTGGTAATGTAATTAATACTCTGGCTCTGAGGCTTCACAAGTGGGTCAATTGCGTATGTGTGGTTGTGTGTGTGTGTGTGTTTTTGTGTGTGCTCAAAGGTTTGGTAAATGGAATATGAAATGTTATTATTGTTAGTTAAAGTTTGTTATTGGATTTTCTCAAATACAAACAAACCGGACTCATATGCCGCTCCTCTAATGGACCATGCCACAAAGTAAAGCCAATCAGGTGAAACCTAACGAGAAACAACTTATGATAAATATATAAAGCAAAACATCGGGAATATATATAGCTTTTAGAATCCTTACAAAAGTATTTGTTGTTGTACTTTGGTATAATTAATTTTATAAGCAACCTAATGGACTTCAACTTTGCCAAACTACAAAACTTATCTATTAATTTTTAAGCACAACTTTTGTGAACTCATATTTCATTAACTTTTGCTAATAAATTATTAAAATATGTATAAATGTAAATACAATTTATAGAGATCAGAGCAGCAGTTAGTGGGCTATGAAAGTTCAATAGACAAGAACTTGTGAGAGGAGTTCCTTTAATGTCCTTTGGCATCTTCTTTTTAGTTGCTCAGATTTCATGTGGCGGCTGGTGGTTTGCGGTTGGCGTCCTGTGGTTCTATTGCCACTCAAACTTCAAAGGGGTTAAACATTTGTTTGTTGCTAAACCACTTAAAGAGAATGATGCTTGCCGAGTGTTGCTGCAATCGGGATAAATGCTGAAGCTGCTGCTTAAACAAGTGCCTGGCTCTGGCTCTGGCTCTGGCTGTGGCTGTGGTGGCATAAGACACAGGACCTGGCAATTAAGCAAGCACGTCGGGCTATAAACAGCAGAAGGAGGGGCCGTAATAGCTACAATGACTAAGTAATTGGTATCTGTACGAGTCTAAGAGGTAGGGGTAGGAGTAGGGGTTGGAAGCAGACCCCTAAGCCAGCTGTAGTTACGGTTACCTGCCGGTTGGTTTTTGGTTCAGAGACCGACATTGTTGATGAGCTTTCATTATATCAAAACTGTGCTGATGTCTCTTACTGTCTGTGTACACACACACAAACACGCACACACGTACAAGTACAGTCGGTGTATGTGGCTGTCTCTGTGCGCCTTTGTGTGTGTGTCTCATTTTCTGTGGATGACTCGTCAGTCCCAGAGCGCTTGCTCTTAACACATGTAAAGCTTATCAAGTGCTTGTAGAATGCTCACTGGGTTGACACAGACTGCATAAAGTGCGTTAATACACACACACACACACACACAGACATACACCTTGTAGAACATAAAAAGCGAGACAGCAAAAATTCACTCTCTGTATGTGTGCGTGTGTGTGTGTGTGTGTTACATGTGTCGCCCATTTAGCCAACTGACTGGCAATTATCGACGCGACTTTACCGATTTTCCACTTAAAAGGTTGTCGGCCATTAACCAAACTGCCACTCACAGCGCCACCAAGTGCGTAATTTGAGACGTTCAACAATTAAAACAGCAGAACAAAAAAAACTGGGGGAATTACCGATGCAAGTGAAGAAGAAGAACAAAAGGGCAACTTTTATTGCATACCCTGCGGGCGCATTGCTTGTGTAGCGAATTGCCAGTTGCAAATTGAAGTTGAAGCTGAAGTTGAGTTGAGTTCAATTTAATGCACTCAACACACACACACAAATACACACACACACATGAATTCTGTTTTTCAACTTGTTTTCCAACTGACCTGACCAAATTGGCAAACATTGACGTTAACAAGAAAACGAGTTGACTGATGAGTTGGTTAGCGGTTTTTACTACTCACGCATCGCTGCTTAACCTTCTTTAATCTCTCTGTCTCTCTCTCTCTCTCTATGCTTTGACATGGCAAATGGTCAACGTTAATGAACTTGGTTAGGTTTATATCTGGTACACACATGCATATGTCTATGTGTGTGTACTATACAAAAAAGTTGTGGTAGCAAATAACGCTAAACGAGCTTAAAACAGCATAGAAAATAAATTTCATGCGAATTTTTTAAAAAGAAAACAAAGCAAACCTTAATAAACACAGAGCTGCTCTATGGAAAATATGGAAAATTTATGCTTTGAGTATCAAAAAATATATCAGGAGTGGACAACTATATGAAAAGATGTGCAGGAAACTACATAAATTTGATACGAGCTTTGACATGGCCAAGAGAAATCTAAGAGCTACATCGCAATGTGTTTTTCCAAGCATGTATATAAACTAGTATCTGTCTACGATGATGCTGATCAAGTATATATATGTTATATAACTTTTATAGGCTCACATATTTCCCTTTCTGTTACCTACACTATATTTTGTTAACGCCCTGCTATACGCTTTCTGCCCGTTTTCCACATTTTGGGCAGGCTATAATTAAAGCTGAGTTCATGATAATGTTGTTAACTGCTTAAATTTGAATAAACAAACGCTTGAAGACTTAATCTTAAGCTAAATCTTAATCTTAGTCTTAGCAGCTAAGCTCTGTCGTATAGCACTAAGGAAGTAATCCGAACATATGGCGAGTTGTAGTAGTCCGTGTCATTGGGTCATAACTTTAATATGCCTGTTAGCACGTGCATACATGTATGTATAGCTGTGTGTGTATATGTGTGTGTGTGTGTGTGTGTGGGTGTGTTTTTATAAGTTGAAAACAAACAAAAACTAAATAAGACATTCCAAATGCGCAATAGAAGCAATAGGAGAGAGCAGTGGGGCACCAGAATGGAGCATGGAGAAGCACTCAGCCAGTAAATTAGGTTCATGTCTCAACTAGTTGACCCAAGTCAGCCCCAAAATAAACAAACAGTAGAGGAGCATAAGGTAAGGAGGGAAGATGGTAGGGGGCAGGGGGGGGGGGATGATGATGGTGGTGTTGGCTACTCTGAACCGGGCACTTGTTCTGCTTGAGTTGCTGTTTGTTGTAGCTGCCGCTGCCTCTGCCTCTGCCTCTGCTTTGGATGTTAGAGGCAACGGCCCTGAACAACGAGTAAATCATAGCCATGAAATATGTGCCAGCAAAAGGAAAAACGTATCTGACAACAGCAGCAGCAACAACAACACACACACACACAACACAACACACACACACACAACAACTATAAGCATGGCTTGTAATAATAATGAAAACACAAAATAGCCAAAGCGGGTGCTTAAATTTGATGCTACGAAACGCAAATCGTTTGCTACCTTTTCTTGCGTTGTTTGTTTTGCTCAAAATTTACGACACACACACACACACACACACACTAGAAACGTGACCAGCAAAAATAAAGATATATGTATATATATTACATGCTCGTAACACAAAAAAAAACAGAGACAAGCATTAACTATAAAATGCATTGCAAGACTTTGCTCAGGCGAGCGATAAAATTTTTTTTCTTTTTTCTTGGTGATATCCAACGAATATAACTATAACAAGTATAACCCGTAACGTTTGGGTTTGTCCACCTAAGGGGTGGAAGTAGAAAGAAGAAGAAGAGCAGAAATCTCAGGCATAAACTTTACAATGACTTTGCCCTTTAGCAGGGAAACCTTTAGGAAAAGGTGCTCGCAATGTTTTCTGCATGATTTAATGCGTAATTTTCAGAGAACTTTGCAAATTTTTCAGATAATTTATCATTTTTACACGAACAGCAAGAACAAGAACTTGCTACACACACACACAGAGAGGGTGGAGTGTGGGTGGGAGTGGGCTGGGGTTGTAGTTTTTGTCGCAAGCGACACCTGACATTGTCATAGTCCGCTCTCTTCTAACTTACTGGGTTAAGTGCAAGCGCAAAAATTGTGACCTCAGCTCATTGACATTTTGGGATTTTATGGTTAGCAGAGAGAGTTCGTCTGGCCATGGCCACATTTCCACCTGGTTCACCTAGTGCGCCCAGTGTTGCCTTAATTAAAATTTAGGCTATTGAAATGGCTCTGACCAGAGGGAGAGTAGAGTACCTGCTCATAAGCTGTGAAGGTGTAAAGTTCCTAGGCCTCTTATGATAAATGTGCGGTTTCGCCAGCCTCCCAGTTGGTTGGCCGAGCTTCTAATTGATGGGTTGTAAATTTGCCGAATATGCAGACAGGGAAATTTTCACACAGGAAAATAGGCAGCCAGAAAGGAGAGAGGGAAGCGTTGATTGGAACGGCATCAGGAGAGCTACATTATATTGATTAGAAAAATGAAGGCGCATTCATCAAAGTTGAGCGAACATAATGAAGCGAGCTCAGACAGAGAGAGGGAGAGAAGAATATACGAGGGAAAACTATTGAAGTTATGGGAAATTCAGCCCAAACTCACATTTCTATATATAATTTGTTGCTTTAAGCCAAGCAAATATTTCCTTTCTCTCTCTCGCTTTCAAGTTTTATAATGAGATTTTTGGATTTCTTACAAGAAAATAACTTTCTGTTAGAAATTTATAATTAAAAGAGAGAGAAAGGTATACATATATGTGTTCTATGTGTTCTATGTGTTAAATTTCATAAGAGTTTCAGATGCCTTTTCAGTTTCCGAATCAGTGATCCGGAACCTAAATGGAACTCAAAGGTTTACATAAGTGCAGCACTTCGTATTTTGCCTTTGACTCAGTTTGGCTGGACAAACATTACGGATTCTGGGCATTATTAACAGCTGCAATCCATATGTGATATTTACAGACTGAAATGGTATATACACTCAGGCATACACTGTGAGAAATCTGTATATAATTTACCATATCCTTTTTTGTTTTTGTTATTTTTTGGGGGAAAATAAATGGAAACCGCTTCAGTTGTTGGCAAATAAAATGTTATTTTTTTTGTAGACTTTCGTCAGAACATTCAATATTAATGAAAATTTTATGCAATGTCAAAAAATTCCTGGAATTTCTGGAAGCATTTTCAATATTCGTGATGAAGGAATGCAATATTGAAGCCAAAGGTTTCGCTTCTTCGTATTAATTAAACGCATTTCATTTGCACACATGTCGAAGCCAGTCAATATGTCTGGGTGTGTGTGTGAGTGTGTGATACGAAGTTGCCAACCTGTGGTTGCATCCTGAGGCCTGAAACAGCCACAAACAAACAACACAAATAGCAATCTATATATAGGTATGTATGGTATGTGTGTAAACGGGCAAAGCCCCCCATTGACTTTAATAATGGGAAACTTATACGAATCGGATTTGAAACAGGCAATGGGGTTAATGGTAACGGATCAGGGGTCAAGGGTAAGCCGGGTAACGGGTAGCAAGCTTTTTGGGGCCAACTTCTAGTTGCTCAGATACATTGATTGAGATACATTCCCCAATTTATCTGTGCATTGTTGGTCAGAATTCATTTGATTGGAATTGATTGATTTGCATGTGGTTTCAATAGGATTGAGCCTGGTAATCTCGTATCTGGTTGCTCGTAACTCGTAACGTAGGTAATATTTGATGCGAGTGTAGCTTGTATTTTGCGGTAACCATTTTGTATTCCGGCTTGTATCGAAATCGAATCACAAACTGTACTTGCTCGCCGAGTACCTTTTGTCTGTCGACTCATATGGCATCACTTTGGCCCATAAGTTGCACACACTTTGAAATGCAACACATGGCGGATCTCCGACGACTCCTCTTCAGCCTCCTTGTGGTGCTGGTGCTGGTGCTGGTGCTGCTGCTGGTGCTCTGCTCTCTGTTTGCCTCTTTCGCCTGTCATTTGCTACCATTTGCTACAATATCCTTTTCAGACTCTTGCAACGCATTTCATGTTTTTTTCCTTCTACTTCTTTCATTTCTTGCTCGTTACTCTGTGAGTATCTGAGTATCTTTCACCGAGTTACTTTCCATGTGTGTGTGGTAGTGTGTGTGTGTTGTGCCTGTCTATTTTTATCCCCGCTCGAGCGCTCTCGCTCACATTATCACCCGGAGCACATACGCGTATAACGCACTGGATTTTTGCGCCGTAATTGCGTATGGAGAGCTCGTCGTCAGTCACTCAGTCAGTTCAGTTCAGCTCAGCTCAGCTCTTTAATAAAGTTTTTTCCTTCTTTGACTTCTTTTTTTGTTGGCTTTGTTTTTCCTTTACGTTTTCTTCCTCTACGTTTTTTTTGTTTTCTTTCATTTTGCCTTTTGGTACCTCGCAGCTAACCGTGTTGTATGTTGTTTCTGTTCTGGTTTTTCCCTCCCTTCTGTGTGCCGTTGAGATTTGAGAGCGGTCACCCCATGCTGCGCATTACACTGTGGGCAACCGTCTGAGTGCCAACCCGTAGACCCGAACTCGAACTGGAACCCCGACCCCGATCCGGACCCGGACCCGGACACGGCACTGGCGCCCCCCCTCACGGCCAGCAGCAGCACATTCAGGCTGAGTGTCAGTCAGGCAGCTCGGCAGCCTGTTCAGCCTGGCAGCAGCTATACCTAAAATTAGACTCCAGACGTTGCACGTTGTACGTTGTAGGCGCAACGCTCATTAAGCCCCCCAATTGGAATGGCAATGGCACGACGACGACGACGACGACGACGACGACGACATACGGCATAGCATTTTAATTTGTGGCATTAATGCGTAGTAAATAAGGCAGCAAGGATATGGATCCATGATCATATCTACATATTATATACTTATACTTATACTTATACATATATATATATATATATATGTATGTATGTATGTATGTATATATGTATGTACTTTTCTCTTGTGTTTGATACACTCGTTGCTGTGGCCGTGCGGTTTTTTGTAAAGCGCTTACAATCCAATGGAGGCAGCGTCGTTCCGAAGAGCGTATAAATACAGGGCTTAAAATAGGCATAATAGCACTCAGAACTGAGCCCTAGCCACAATATGCATACTTCCACACGAGTGTACTATATAATCTATATATATATATATATTTATATATATACAAATGGAATGGTAAACGGTAAAAATGGGGCTGTTGATATATTCTGAGAGTGTTAAGAGTTTAGGGCACACACAACGCGCTTGAGTGAATGCTATTACCTCCTTTATTCGATACTTATGCATAGGTATAGGTGTAGGTGTAGGTGTAGGTGTAGGTAATACCTTAATGGCCTCAGTTTCTATTGACATGTTACATACCTGGAAAAAGAAGAAGAAAAAGAGAATAGGATTAGTTTTGAGTTCTATTAACTAATACTTTTGCATAGTTTCTGTGAATCTGTGGAAAGTTCGCAAGCTTTTTCATTTCAATTAAAACTTTAATTTAATATTTTCCATTTTTAATTTTCTGTGTAAAAATTATTATAATATTTCCCACATAAAATTGAGATTAGTCCGTTGGGTATTAGAAAACAATTAAAACTTTTTGCCACAAGTGATTTTAGTATTAAAAACTGCCAAAAATTAGTTTCCATTTGTTAGTTCTGACCAATTATTGAAATAGTTGACAGCTTAGCCGCATGCCACATGCCGCATGCCACATTGCCGCACACATATGACAAATTTTGATCAAAACCAAACTGTTAGTGGAATTCACAAATTCTTTATACAAGTATTTATCCATGTATACAATTCGTAACAAAAGAAATGTTATGGAAAATTGTGACAAATATTTGTATGAATCTAATGAAAGAATCTTATTTATTTTCACATGAATGCAACAATTTATAAAACAAAAACAAAAATGCGAGAGAAAAAAGAGAGAACAAAAAACAGAAATGATCCCAATAAAAGCCGAGAACAATCTGTTTAACTATTTTATAACAAACACGCGGCAAATTCCATTGGCAAAATCTATTCACTCGACAAATGCGTGATTAAAATATTTATAACGGATGAGTTTGCTTTCGACTTGTCTCTGCTCGAACACGAAACACCCTGTAGAAAAGTGGGAATTAGCTTAAAACATACTGAAAACAATCTCATACAAATCTGAAGCACCTTTCTGCATATTCTTAAACAATACATAAGCTATATATGATTCCTTAGTTATCAGCGCTTCTTCAGGATATTCCTAGCCATAAATTAAGCAGAGAGATATAAATTGGTATAATATCTGGATCTGAATCTGGTTTATTATATTTTAGACTATTCGGGAATTGAAGACTTCTCTATTCGATATATTTGCAGTTCTTTCTGGAATCTTCGCTTTTAATCTGCCTTTAATTAAACACAAATTTGTTATTCCCACCTCTCTGAGCTCGAACAGTTAAAGGGTATATAAAAACTATTAAAATATATATATGTGGATTAAAATGTGCATTAATAAAATGACATTTTATGATCCAAGTCAAATAAACAGGCTTTCGCTGCTGAATGTGTGTAAAAAAACAGAGAAAAAAATATATATAAAAAAAATGTGTTGATTTAAAAAAATATAACAACATTTTTTTTTAATGCGTGAATAAATTGATGCATAAATTGTGCGGCAAATGTTTCAATTACATAAACAAGAGAGCTAAATTTGTTGACAGAGTTAGCTGCTGCTCTTTCTTTCGCCTAATACATAAATAAGGCAAAGAGTGAAAGAGGGAGACAGAGAGTGAGAGAGAGAGGTGTATAGATAGGGAGTAAAAACACATTTTTTGTACTTGTTGTTTGTATCTCTCGCCCAGTCCCAGGCCCTCGTCTGGCCATTTAATCAGTCTAAATTGACACTGGGGGTCAAATTCATTAAGATAGAAATATTTCGCTTGTTTCGTTATTGTTTCTGGCATCGACATCGACTTCGACATCGACATCGACATTGGCAACGGAACGCAGCTCTTGTGCTGCTGGTGCTGGTGCTGGTTGCTGATGGCGATGGCAGAGCCCGTCGTCAGGGCGTTGGCATTTTTACGATGCCATTTCAAAATCATCATAAATTTCTTTTTTTTTCAAAAATAGATAAGCTGCAGGCAGATATTTCCATTAGACTCGAAGGCAGCATAGAAGACGCATTAGCATTTTGAATGCGCCATGTGCAGGTTGCTCATGTACACTCAATCTATCTGCTGCTTGTACCTAGGCCGAGTAATTATTCGTTTTCTTGGAAAATTTAAATGCCATAACAGAGCATATTATGCCCATGCCAGACCATCGTATCGTATCATACTTGTGCCATATACCAGACCGACAGCAACAGGAAATGCCCGAGTGTCTTGTGTGAGAAGAAGATGGCATAAAGAAACCGAAACCGAAACAGAAACAGAAACCGAAATCGAGCAAAACCAAAAAAACCAAAAAGCGACTCTGAGATTATATAGAGAGCGTCGTATGGTAGATATACAACAATACAGCAACAAATGTTACAAGGCACGCGAAAATTTATAAATAACATTTAAAGTAAATGGAGGGATGGGGCGAGAGACGGAGAGACGGAGAGGGAGAAGGAGGCAGAAGGTAGAAGAGTGCTGGTGTCTAGCTATGATACGCACCGTCAGGATATGCGTGACTAGCATGGAAATTAAACAAAAATATATGAGTACATTTATATATATATATATACGATATATATGTATTTATATATATTGTGTCAAACGAGGCGATTGCTACGTCGTCATTGTGAATGTGGCAAAACTCGGTGGCGCCTCCACTCCGCCTGCCGCTAAACATATACATTAATACTCGTATAGCCAAGGCAAATACATAAATAAATGTAATGGCTTTTGCAACAATGAGGAGCTGCTCATCGCAGGGGGGGTGGGAAGGGGAGGGGAAGCCCCAACAACAACAAAGAACAGGAAAAAATCAGTAACATTTATTTTATTTATTTTTGGTCTTAGCTCTTGGGGCGTGGCAGAAAGCTGTTGTGTATTATTTTGATTTCCAAAGCGCTGACTTAACAAAGATGTATACACCACGAGATGACATGTGTCCAAGTAACAGTATGTGTGTGTGCCTGTGTGTGTGTGTGGGTAGGCGTTGATGAAGTGCACATATCTTTGTGTACAATGGAGTACTATAATGGAAACAGATGCTTTCAAGTAGTCAGCAGATGCGGAAATGCTAAGAGGCCTTCGAAATGTACTCGATGTGCACTCAGAGAAATTGTCTTAATCAAAATTTGCATTACACTCCAAAGAAAGCTCTAGATAATCTGTTAAGATTTCTCACTTAACATTCCTAACGAAAGCTTAACAGCCACACAACAGGCACACAACATAGAAGTTTTTTTGAGACAGGCTTTAAAAGTCCCATTCGATTCTTATGACAACTTTAACATAACAGAATGTGACACAACAGAATGAAACATATCAAAATGTAACATAGGCAGTACAACATCACATTATGTCACATAACAGAATGTTAAATAACATAATGTAACATAACATAAAGTTAACAGAATTGACTTAACATGATATAATCAAACATATCATAATGTACCTAAAGATAAATCAAGTTAACATAAGTAAGATAACATAATGTAAGATAACACAATGTAAGATAACATAATGTAAGATAACATAATGTGACATAACAGAATGTGACATAGCAGACTATAACATAAAATTATGTAGCATACCAACAGTTAACAGAACATAATATAACATAGCAGAATGCTATAACATAACAGAATTGAACTTTACATAATGTAACATAGCATAATGTGACAGATCATAGTATCATAAGGCAACATAACATAATGTAACTCAACATACTGTAACATTGCAAAACATAATGTAGAATAACATACTGTAACATTGCATAACATAATGTAACATAACATGCTGTAACATTGCATAACATAATGCAACATAACATACTGTAAGATTACATAACAAGTAATCTAATGATTTTAAGTATAAGGTCAGCGTTTACAGCACTCCCACTGTCTGTTATGTGACTCTAATTTAATTTATGTTAATAACATTTAAATGTTAATACATTATGTTAATGCGATTTGTACGTGCTTCGTGTGTGCCGCTTTGACAGTTTGTTAACAATATGAGTTAGCGCTACCAGTTTTGTCGCACAGGTTCGAATTATATAAAACTTGTTTTCATATTTAACGATGGGTAATAAAGTCATTTATTCAATTATAAATTATGATTAAAATATGAAAATTAATTTAAATTAAAAGTAAATATACAGACGTATGTTAAAATCATTTAATTTGAATTGAATTTTGAGAATGAACAATAAATAAACTGAATGAGAGTCCTTATCTTCATATTAATACTACACATTAATTCGAAGGCGTTATTCATAATAGTTCGAGCAATTTGAAAGAGCTTTGTTGCAATTGAAGTTAATCTGCTGCTACTGAAATAAACTCTCATAATGGGCATTATAAATTCCATTCCATTGTTAGGGAAGGCCACGGAGCAGACGACGAACGAGAGATACGAGAATCCCACAACGATCAACGTGAATTGCCTAAATTGCCCCTTTATTAGTTTTTTCACACACACTAAAAAAAAAACATAAGAAGAACGAGCGAAAAAAACAACAGTTGATGGAAAAAAAATGAAAGGAATCTTTATATATTTCTTCGCCTGTTTTTTGTTGTTGTTTTTTGTTTTGTTTTCACGGTGGTAAACAACAACAAATTGGTTGGCTGTTTGGAAGGTTTGCGTGTTAGGCGCGCATTATAAGGCTGCCAGGACATGCCAAGGCAACAATAACAACACAAGAAGAAAAAACTACCGAAAACTACCAACGACGACGATAAAAAACAAACCAGAAATGAGGCAAAAACTTGGGCACTTTTAGTTTTCGCTTTTGCTTGAAACAATCCACAGAAATAAACTCATACTTGAAGTTGGAGTCCGCCTCCTTCGACACAGTCCAAAGTCCAAAGTCCAAGCTGACCAATTTCTTTCCTTCGTGTGTTTTTGTTCATTTTTTTTTCGACTACTACTACTACTACCACTATATATTACTACTAATTCTTCTTTTTACTACAACTACTTGTGCTTGTTCTTGTTCTTCAAGCCGTATTCCGTATTTCTCAGGCCGCTTGTTGTGGTTGTTGTTGTTGTTGCCTTTAATATTACCCTCATTATTATTTTGCTTTCGTTTCGCTCAGAGAACAATTGAGTGGTACTGGGCCTAGGTGGTTGAGGTTGAATTGGGTTGCGTTGAGATATGTGAGATCCTGTGCGCTGTGCTGTGCTCTGCTGCAGCGCCCTCATCAAATCGTTTTTGATTACAAGAAGAAGAAGCAACAACAACAAGAAGACTCCCTCCATTTGAGGCTAAAATTAAGTGCCCTGTTTTAGGCTATCATTAAAGCCTGTATCCTGCGGGCGCGCCTCATAAATATCGCCAGCATATTGATGTCTATCTGGCACGCAACCGATTTGGCCAAAACAACAACAACAACAACAACAACAACAACGGCAGCAGCAATCACTTACTAACTACTCGACTCGTACACACACACACAACAGAGGCACACACACACAATTTTTAGCTTGGAAAGATAATTTGATAACTGTTTGAATGCCTGCAGGATGTGGCTACTGTTGTTTTGATTCAACAAGATTCAAGGCTGCCGCACAACTTGATTCAATCTCATTCCATTGTCCATGGACTATGGGTTAATTATGGTTTAACGATCAAGTGCCCCCCCTTCGCCTAAAGGCTTTAAGCTCCAATTCAATTCACATATCAAATGATATGTGAAAGAGAACAAATGTTATTATTAAGCCCAAAAACAAAAATCATTGAACTTTTAAGATTTTTCAACCTTGAATAGTTGTTGTGTATCATTTGAGATGTTAGTCCAGCTGTGTGTGTGTGTGTGTGCTTAACATTTTGACAGCGACATTTGGCCTAATGTTAGGCACACTCTCGCATTTGTAAACCTGGTCGAAATGAAGTCTTAACTCATCTCGGCCCAAATGCCGCACACTTCATTATATAACATGCACAAAGCCCTGGTCAAACGCAGCTGTCGGAAAAGAGCCTAAAACGAATGTGACACACACACAAAGCACACATTATGCATGCATGTCTCTATCTCTCTGTCTGAGTGTGTGTGTGTGTGTTTGTGCTGCTAAAATAGTCGTTTCTATACCATTTATACCCACCTCCCACTACCGCCACCCCCTTTCTAGTCATTTACACTCCCCCTAACAACCAATCATTTGCGTTCCTATCAACGCCAGCGTCATTTGCATGCACAGAGGCACCCGAAAACAAATGTCAAAATCGTAGAATCGGCTATCCAAATGCTGTGTGTGTGTGTGTGTGTGTTTAGGTGGAGTGTATGGCAGAGTGGGAGGTGGGCGGTGTGGGTGATTCAGCATGTGTGTGTCTGTAGAAGACCGCTCGCTGTTGCTGCGTTTATTGAATACGCAAAAACATGAAAATAACAATAAAGCATAGCCAAGGCAGACAGAACAGAGACCAGAGGACACAGAACAAAGGAAAGGGAAGAGTGAAGAAGAGGAAGAAGAAGAAGAAGAAGATTGTGGAAGGCGGATCAGCAAAGCAAAGCGAGCATAATTAACATGCAAAACATACAACGATTATTGGAATGTTTGTTAAGGAAAAGCAGGGCAGGCAGTGGGGTGGATGAGGCCTATAGAGGTCTATCCTTGGGCTCATAAAAACGAGCAAAACTTAATGAAATTGTTAGCAGACGCATACACATATGTGTACACACACACACACACACACACACACAGACACACACGTGGAAGCACATATGCCAAAGGCCAAAGACAAGTGCTCGCCCTACTTGATTTAAGATGGAATTTTTTAAAGGCAACACAAAAGAATACCCTCCCCCCTCCCCCTCCACCATCTCTTAAAATGGTAGAAAACAATGATAACTGCAGCACATGCTGCAGGCAGCAACTGGGCAAAGCATTTTCCCATTTCCCTCCCTCACCCCCCTGGAGGTGTGTGTATTTATGTGTGGCTGCTGCGTGCGGTTTTTTTCGCAGATCTCGCTGGAAAGCAAGGGAAAACTGCAGGGGGGGAAGGGTAGGAGGGGAGAGAAAAAGCCAATTTAACGCTTGAATACAATTTTCAATTTAAAGTTTTGCGCTTTCTTCTATCGCAGTTGTCTTTCTTATTCTCTCTCTCTCTCTCAGTCTCTGTCTCTGTCTTTTTAGCGTTTACGTTTACGCCCTGCAACTTGTTACGTTTTTACGTTTTTAGTTGTTTTTATATATATGCCACGCCCCCACAGCACCGCAGTACCACACGCTTGCCACACGGGCGTGATGGCACGAAAAAGGATGTACCGCATCAGCGCCAGCAGCATCCAGGGGAGAGCAGCGGAGTGGAGTGGGAAAGGGGGGCGCAACCACTCTTGAAATCCATCAGGAGCAAAAAAAAAAATATATATAAAATAAAATAAAATAAAATAAAATAAAATGAAGCGAAACGCA
This sequence comes from Hirtodrosophila trivittata, assembly GCA_035045065.1. Taxonomy (NCBI): domain Eukaryota; kingdom Metazoa; phylum Arthropoda; class Insecta; order Diptera; family Drosophilidae; genus Hirtodrosophila; species Hirtodrosophila trivittata. The sequence continues at coordinate 6,402,894 of JAWNNK010000816.1, forward strand.
GAGAAGCGCCTTAAAAAAAGCTCGCATAAAAGTTGACTTTGATTAAAGTTCGAACTTAAGGCACAAAGTACACAAAACACACACACACACACACACACACACACACGCACACATACACGCACAGAAAAAGGCACGCACGTAAAGATATACCCAAGGATACACATAAACACTTGCAGCTCCAACGGGGGCCCTGACTGTCAGCTAGAAAGAAGCCAAAAGCCAAGTCAATGTAACTGAGGCTATAAGTGAGCCAAAGCTGATTGAAATGATTGAGGCAAAATGGTGCGATATCAGCTACCAAGGGAGTGGGCGTAAGAGTGGGAGTGGGAGTGGCACTCAATGGGGGTAGGGCTGCTCAAGTAGCTAAGTGCGCTGCTGCTTTTGTGTGTGTGTGTCAACAGATGAAAGCGCAGTTTGTATATTGCAACATCAACTTGATGGCCAAGTGGAAATTTGTTTTTAGATAGATGAAAAGTAAGCTAAGAGCAGATAAAAGCAGATAAAAAATAGTATCCAACATTATAACTATGAGCGATAGATCCTATGTCCACTTTAACTTAAGAGCAGTTCAACTTCTCAGGAAATCCAAGGTTGGTGGCAAAGCTTCGATTTGTGGCAAGTAAATGGAAACATTTAAGCAAACTCTTAAAGAAATTGCCTCAAATAGATGTCATGGATATTGAAAGTTATTTGATATTTGAGTTTTGGATTAAATATATAGATGTCTGGGATATCCATATCCTGCTGTAGATTTTCCTCTAACTCATTTCCTTGCTTTTCTTTCTTTCTTTATACCTTTACTATACTTTCATTCGTTAGTTTTAACTCTCTTCCAACTGATATTAGGCTCTAAGAACGAGACTGATAACACTTAGCTGTGATTATGATTGAATTGTAACTTAGAGTTTCTTCTGTTTTCTAGTCTTTTTTCAACTCTTTTACTCTCTTTCCTTTTTCTACATAATAATATTTAAAATAAAGTATAAACTTTCATGTTTGTTATATTATTATTTGTATTTTTCTTCTTGTTTTTCATCTTTAAGAGGAATCAATTAGATTTTTTACTCCAAGAAATAGTTTCCAAATAAAATACTTCTCAGATAGCAGCAATTTTGAACTCGTGTCAAGATCAAACTTCTTTCAATGACAGATTCTACTTGTAAGAAGGTATAAATTTTGGTTTTGGCTGATTGACTGTTAATTAAAGCCACAAAACATTTACGAGAAACACACCCACAATTCTTCATGTTGCGATTGTTATAATCAATTTGAAGTTAGCAGTGCATCAATCTCTCAAGACATTTCCTAAGATGACGATGATGCCATGATGGCAATTTAAATACTCGAAGCTGTCTCTTCTATGAGTACTTCTACCACTGGTAGTACCACTGTGGTATCGAAATGGAATGAAGACAAATTGCGTTAAGAAGTTGCGTTGTTGGGGCATCGATCAAAAAAATGTAAAAATTATGATGTTTCATCAATTGTTTGTATAATATTCATTTACAGAGATGTTTTACACACACATGTTGGAAGTATGGGCAAATATTTAACAAGTTTTTATCTCTATAAAAAAGTAGAGAGAAAAAACCAGAGTTAGTACGCGTACAATGGAAGCACTTGAAACTCGTTAGATGCTGCCCCTCGACTGCGATGAGTTGTTAGTTTTTAGTTATGTTTTTTTTCTATTTTTTTTTAATGAGCAACAACGAACGTTGATCACAACACTTATTATATAGTACTGTAAAGAGTCGGGGCCGCATTATGATCTTTTTGGCCACGCTGTTAAGCTGTTAACAAAAAGAAACCAGCCACATAATTAAAAGGCCGAGAAAAAAAATGCAAACACACAGAGAATTGGTAAGTGCGGAAAATGTGCGTTGTTTGCTTAACAATTTCATAATGTATCTTTTTCTTGGTTGGGAACCCGTTTTGCTTGCCCCAACTTGGGCCTCTGCAGACACTAATGACAGTCAAAGAGAATCAGCCCATGGCCCATTGACCAACTCCAGCTACAAATGGTTCCAGCTGCCTAGCTGAAGCTGAAGGTCGCTCCTAATGCAGCTCATCTTTTAGCTTTAATGGCAGCAAAGTTGCCCCAAACTTTCAATGCGATAGTCTAAGTGTGGCAGAGTGGCAGAGTTATGGACGTGAGTAAAAACGGCAAACGGAAAAAAGGCTATCAAGTTTTTCATTTTGTAAATTGTTTTTACTGTCTCCTATACAAATGAGTTTTCAATATTGTGAGCAACTCTCAACGAGTGTGTGGGTGTGGGTGTGGGAGTGTGCGTGTCTTGGTCTGCTGCCATGAGATACGCACAACAGCAAACAAAGTTTTCAGTAGTTTTTCCAGCCCAGTTTCATTTGCTTGATCTTCTTTTTTTCTCTCTGAAAAGGCAATCAATGCTTCTGCTCAAAATTGATTCCCTTTCAAATGTGAACGATGATGACATTTTTCGATGATGTCCTTTGGATGCCCCCCGCATTGGGGCAATTTTAATTAGAAATTGTTGAAAGGACTCGACTTCTTGTCAGTCTTCCTGTCTGTCTATCTACCGAGCTGTCTGTCTCTCTGTCTGTCTGTCCAGCTGTCTATCTGCATGCTTAGACTCTAGTTTGGAAACAAATTAATGTTGTTTCTCATAAAAGTTGAAAATAATCTAGTAAATACTCAACACACCGACACTCAGCATAGTAGTTGGTCCTTGGCACCAACACACACGCACACACACACACACGCACACATAAGCAGTCTCTGAAGTCGTTTCATTGTTGCAGTTTTGCCTGCATACACAACGCGACATTTTCATTTGAATTTTATGCCCAAGAGCATAAGAGCTCACTGAGCGTTGGGTTACACAAAAGTAACGCATACGCCCTGTTCGCACATACTGTACATACACACACACACACACAGACACACACACACGCGCGCAGATATTCCTTTCATACACACATCTTGTTTTCATTTCCGTCAGCTACAATTGACGCTGCTCAACTTAACCTCATTCGTCCTGCTGTTGCAGCTGTTGTTGTTGTTGTTTTTGCTGCTGCCGTTGTGGCATTTTCATTTGCATATTCAACAACCTCTCGGTGTCCTCGCACAGTTCTCGTTTGGGGTTTTTAACTTTTGCCAGGCCATGGCACCTTCACTTGTTCTTTGCCCAAGGGAGCAGCAGCACCACCAGCCGAGGGAGAAGAAGGAGAAGGAGGGGGAGCATGTGGCAGCAGCAGCGGCGGCGACACACAGAACTTTCCACATAAGTTTTGGCGATACACGTGGAGTACAATTTGAGCTTTGTAATGTTGTTAACTGTAGATACATATATCTGCTCTCAGTCCTATATCTGATCGTACGATATATATTCTATATATGTTATAGTATATCATGTTGCAGCTGAGAAGAAGCTTAAGTCCATGAATTATTCCAATTAGAAGCAAGGATAACAAATAACGGATACAGTTACTCAAGAGCATCCCAGCTTCGTATGAGATTTGTATCTTTTTCTTATCCCCATTTATTGTAGTTGCTTTTTCTTCCCTCCTTTTTTTGTTGTTTTTTGTGTGTCTGTTGCCACCGTTGGGCGATTCGCACGAAATTAAAAATAATATTCGAGGCATGGGTGGGGGGGGGGAGGGGGTAGTTTGGGGCAGGGAGTATGTTGCAGTTGCTGTTGCTGTTGCTGCTTTCCCATTTTGCTAACTGACATGATAAAGTGTTGCCTTGGCTTCCTTTCAGCTTTCAGCCCAGCTTGTCTGCATTGTCACGTTCCGCCGCCATGGGTAACTGGGAGACTGGTTCCTAGAAGCCGGGATGCACTCAGCGGCATGCGACAAGCGACAGGCATGCGGCACGCGGCATGCGGCAAGTAGCAAGTGAAAGCCAAAAGCCCTGGGACAAGCCCAGGATATGCCACTTGTTTCTTATCAAATGAAAGTATATAAATTGATGCTGCCCTCTTTAGCAGACTTGGGTTTTTCCAGCTGCTGCACAGCTCTTTCACAAACAATTTGCAAGCGGCAAGCGGCAAGAGGCAAGGGGCAAGAGGCAGCGGCAGCAGCGCTGCTAATTGGAATGGGAGACTCGTAAATTTTTGTGAAAGTGTTTTGCACGTTGCGAGAGAATCAAGCTAGCGCAAGTGTGAGTTACATACAGGACACATAATCAACATGGCAGTTAGCTGGTTGCACAGCATCCAAGCTATTGTCCTTAATGGATGACGGATGACGGCAGAGGCAGCAGCAGCAGTGGCAGCAACAACGACGACAACGACGACGGCTGCTGCTTTGTTTTTTACCTGCAAATTTGCGACTATTTCGTGTGCGCATAATTACGTGGCAGCACAAAAGTGTTGCATGCCAAGAGGCGTACACACACAATGACACACCCCATCACACACACACACACACACACACATGATGGTAAACTGGCTGATGAGCTGCCACAGCGTTTACAGTTGTAGTTGTATTTGTTATTTTTGTTGTTGTTGTTGCATGTTGTGTCTGTGTCTGGCACTCGCTGATGACGCATACGTCATGTTGCACGAGAGGAGCAGCTCTGCATCTGGCAGAGTCGCCGCCGAGTCGCGACTTTAGCTGACGCAGCATCAGCGGCAGCGGCAACAACAACGCCGCTTGCATATATTTCTTGTAATTAAAATCACATTGAAGCCGAAGCCGTGGGGCAAACTGGCAACAAGCGAAGCCAAGGGAAACAGGAAAGGAAAGCGGCGGGAACGAAGCTAGACTTTGCCTTTGAGGCGAGGCAACAAACTTGTTGACTGGCAAGTGTGTTTGTGTGTGTGTGTGTGTGTGTCTGTGTGTTTACTGTAATTAAACTAAATTAAGAACTCTCTTGGCATTAAAATGAGATTTACGCTTCAGCGCGAAACAACGAAACACATTCGAGAGCAAGAAACTTGGGCAACTGTCATTCCAAATGAAAATTTGTATGACACACTCCAAGCATGCTTAATTATTTTCTAAGGCAACATCACAAATATTCTAATACAAAGGAAGTACAGCAGCAACAAATGAAAAGAAACCAAGGCAAAAGGCGTTAACTTTCAACTGAACAACTTTTTACCTACCCTTCTCCCCCTCCCCCTCCCACAGCTCGTCAGTTGGTTGTGTCCTGTTCCTGTGTCAATTCTGACAGCCGAAATTTGTATGCGAAAATTGAGTCATTTTTGCATGCCGCCAGCGAAGTTTCCAAAAGATTTTCAAAACTCAAAAAACTTTTCACTCAGAGGGCTGTTCCTTGACTACGAACAAAACTAACTATAAGAAGATATCTTTGAGAGAAGCGACTCAAATATAAAATGATCTAAGGAAAGAGTAAGAAACCTTCAGCATTTTCTGAGCTAAAAGAAAAACTAATCCTATAAGATTACTACAAGCTATAGATTATGATTTCCTCAACGACAATTTCAGTTTTCTCTTGTCGTAAACAAATGTTAATAACAAACAAATTTTCATCCTTTGAATCTTTAGAAGTCATACGATTATGTGAGCTACAGAAAAGCTTTCATATCATAGCCCACAATGAAGACAGATCTGGGCCAGTCTTTATAGCTTAGCATGGTCACCCTAATAGTATTTAAATGTTATATACTAAGCCCTAATCCAATTCATATTTGTTGGAAATAAATATAAAAGATATAAGATATAAAAGGAGATCACGCTCAGCTTTTGATGTAGGAAACGGACGAGAAGAATTGCATTGATTTTCCTGCTCTCACATCAGGTTTGAAGCTTAAGTGAAAATAGTATTTTCATTTGCATTTTCAGGGCATAGAAACATAAATCAAATAGTTGTCAAACAGCCCTCGCAGTATGCACAAAAACTTGCGCATTTCAATTAAAACAAGCCGCCAGCCCCAGCAGTACACAAAAATGAAAAAGAATGTTGTCAGCTTACTTTGCTTTCAATTAAAATACTCACACACAACACACACACACACACACCAGTATACACACCAGCAGACGACACCCACAACAAAATGAAATCACTTTTGTTGTCCGCCCAAATTCCCAGGCAAAAGTTTTGTTCGACTTTGATGGTCATGTGTAAAGTTCTTGGAGCCATAGCCACAGTTGGACACACACAGGACACACACACACACACACACACACACAGGAGACAGAGGAGGAGGCGCCTGCGCGTATGCAATAAGAAATTTGCATATTATTTGCATATGCATGAGCCAAAAATACCAACAAAAAATACCAAACGAATCCATAAACAAAACAAAACAAAACGTTTGCTTTAAGATTTACAAAATGTTTGGGAGCGAGATTCTGTTTTTTTTTTGACTAGAAGGGAGGAGGGATCAGGGGGCGGGGGCGGCTTGGCTTGGGTTTTGGTTCGGCTGGCGATTTTAATGAAAGAGGCAATTATGCAAAGAGCAAGTAATTAGTGGAAGAAAGGCAGTTCTCTTGGCTGAATGGGGGACTGGGATGCTGCCACTTGCTCTCCTCATCAAATTTGAACCGAAAAATGTTTCGACGACTTTCTGTCTGTGAGCATCCTGCGAGCGATCCCATTCACTGAGAGTCCTCCTGCTGCCTGCTGCCTGCTGCCAGCAGCCTGCTGTCTGTATTATTTATGCTTTATTGCATTTTTATGCCTTAATTTTTGGAATTAAAATGAGCGGCAAAGAAAAAGGAAACAATGCCAGCAGAAAGACGACGGATGACGGCTGTGGGGGCTGTGGAAGCTGTTGAGGCTGCTGCTGCTGTGTTGCGAGCCAAATGTGTATTTTATGCATGCCCCAAAAGGTGGCAACAACAACAAACAGCGAAATATACAAAAAGACACACAGACACTCAGACAGACAGTCGCACAGACAGACAGATAGACAGAAAGGAAACGAGGAAACGCTGTCGGATGTTTGGTGTGTGGGGGGGGGAAGGTGGGGGAAACCGCAATGAGAAAATATATATTTTTACATTTCTTCTTTTCTTTCCTTTTTTTTTGGCCAAGGCGCGAATTGTAACAAACGCTGATGATGATAAAATGCCGGGAAGGCAGCAGAAGGATGCCCCCAAACAGTGGCCGCAAAAATACTTCGGCCACTTCAGCTCAACTCCAACTCTCAAGGCAATTGTTTAGCGCAAAATGCGCATTTAATTCGCATTCGCATTTTTGTCGAGCCGCAAAGCAACCGTGCCACAAACGCCACACACACACAAACACACACACACACACACACAAAGGGAAAGAGGAATGAAGGGCGCACCGGAAGTGGGCAAAGGGGAAAGGGAAGCTGCAGGGCTGTAGCTGTTGGAGAGCTGGAAATCGGGATAAATGCAAATGCGGCAAAGAGAAAATATTATTATTATAATATGGTAAATACGACGTATGAAGTGAAATGCTTCTGCCGCTGCCGCCGCTGCTGCCGCCGCTGCTGCTTTCAAACTTTTCAACAAAGCGCAAACAAAATTTATGCATTCCAATTATGAAACGTGCAGAAAAAAGGAGAAAAAAAAACAGAATGAAAGAAAAAATTTGGACGAGAACGACGGAAGGAAGTTCGGGCGCCGTTTTGGTGCCCGGAAATGCACTCGCAAAAACTTTTTGCAGGCCAAGCACAAAAAACAAAAGGCAGCAAAAATAATAATAATTCGCATAATGGAAATTAATTTAAATGATTGCCAAAGCATTTCAGCGCCAACCCAAACCCAGGCCCTTTCACTTTGATTGCTTAATCGATACACAAAAGAAACACACACACACACACACAACATACGCACAGCAAGGTAACCGCACACACACACACACACACAGCCAGTCGCGCACACGCTTCGCCACACACACCCACACACAGCCATACCACATTTGATTTCAGGGCTTACCTAATTGCTGCAGTCGTTGCCCACCTGCCCACCTGCCACTCCCCCTTTACCCAGCTCCCTCCCCCTCATCGTTCACCTGCACAAAGCGTAGTTTAAACAGCAGCAGCAGCAGCCAGGATATTGCTGATGCCAAACAAACTTTGACTAGCCAACCAAACGCTTTTCCAAACACTTTCAGCTCCACCCACACACACACACACACACATACAGCTTAAATCCAGAGAAAAAAAACGTAAAAATATTGAGAAAATTTAGAAAATCTGCAAAGCAAAAAAAAAGGCCTCCGAATTGACCCGAGTTTTCATTTCATTTGTGCTTTACTTTTCTTTGTTGTTTGGCGCTTGATTTTTCCAGCTTGATTGAATAGCAACTGCCCAAAAAAGGAACTTTTCGACTACACACACACACACACACAGAGTGAGAGATAAATAGTCCTGACGCTTTGTTGGGGTGTCATATGGCGCCGAAAAATATGCAATAAAATTTATTTGCGCACAAAGAGCGACACACACACACATAGAATCCTTTGCAGACTTGCATACCCACACACAAACACACACATACAGCCTTATATACACTTACAAAAATCTACTATGACAACTGTTCTGTTCGCATATGTTGTGCAACAACATTTCCGTTTCCGTCTGCCGCCATATCCCAAATAAAACATAAACTTTTGCCAGGCAACAAAACTGAAGCGACAAAAAAAAAGTAGGGAAAATATTGAGTGCGAAAAACATATTACAAAAAAGCCAGGAGGGAGTGGGAGAATAGGAGACAGAGAGAGACAGAGAGAGAGAGAGAGAGAGAGGGTAGGAAGAACAGAAGATGACAAAGTTTGCACTTTAACAAGAAAATAATCAAATAAATTATCATAAAATGTTGAAAAACCGTTTTGTTTTGGCCGGAAGTCACGTACTGTCTGCAAGAGACCTCCAGCCACATGTGCCTGTCTCTGTGTGTGTGTCTGTGTGTGTGTGTGTGTGGGAGCGACAAGGCAAGGAAACGAACTTGAGCAAGTGAGACACAGATGGCGTATGTGTGTGTGTGCTACTGTCTCGTAGACTTTATTAACTTTGCTAAAAAGTCATAAAAATGGGCGGGAGCAGCGCTGCTTTAAAATATGGCCAAGTGGCTAAATTATGGGAATGTCGCGTAAGCGTCGGCAGCGGCAGCGGTGCCCACCCCCTCCTCCCCCACCCTTAGAGAGGCAGACAGAAGACAAATGGTTTTCATGTGTAAATTATAATTGGAAAACGTTTTCACAATCCCCCCAACAAAAGGGATAAGCGGCAAGCTTGCCAGTAAAAGAAAAACAGGGTTAACGGAAAACAAAAGACTTGCCCCAAACAACAGAAAAGAAACAAAGATCGCAAAAGTAGTTTAAAGTGAAGAAATTGTCAGAGGGAACAAACAAAATGTAATCTAAATAGATTTTGAGTCAAAAACATAGTTATAAATGCTCATAAGAATAGTATTCATTATCAGTAGAAGGTCTAGAGATACTTCCCTGCAGCGCTGATTGTACAGCAAACGTGACTTAGAGATATGAAAAGGATTTCAAATCAAAGCAAATGAAACTAAGGTGGCTTAAGACTATGTACTCTATACATATATATATAAGTATAACAATTTAAGCTTATTCATAAGTAACTAAGGACAACCACACACACACATATGGCACTGACACATACGCTGCTGCTGGCAAGCCATCAAGCTGACAATCATAACAGGTCCTCAGGCTGCTTTAGACATACACGAGGCACGAGGCACGAGGCACAGAGGGGCAGTGGCACTAGAACTGAAAGTTTCAGGCTTGAAGGAGGCGCAGGCCAGACAATGTTATCGTGTGGACTATGACGTTCCTGGCCAGATAAGGGTGACAAAAATATGTATTAAGTGCATGGACAGAGCGACAGACCGACAGACGGACAGACGGAAATACCAACAACGAGTGGCTATCAAAAGGTATGAAAAGCGAACAAACGACGCCGACACACAGAGAGAGAGAGAGAGAGAGAGAGAGATGAGAGACTCACTCACAAAGAAAGAAATGAAATGAAATCCTTTTATACACACAAACAAAAAAAGAATATGTATATATATATATATAGAAAACTGGACCTTATATGCCATACATATATATATATATATATATATATATATATATATGGCGAGGGGGTCCCACTAACACGCCTCTAGAGGCAGCAAACAAAGGCTGGCAACGAATGAATGAATGAAGTGCTAGCACAGTTGAAGAGGCAGCACCGAAGGGGTAGGGTTAGAGGGGGCAAGCAGCCAAGGGGCATGACAGTATGAGTGCCATAGAGGCAACAACAAGTTGACACTTTTATGAGGCACTTAAATGACACAACCCAAAGCAAGCATGACCATATGAGCTCTCTTAATGGGGGTGGGGAAAAGGGGCTGTGGGCCAGCTACGAGGCAAGGTTCACACGGAGCCAAAGCCAGTGCCAACCTGCGCTACAGATTGACATGCAAACAATTGTGCAAATAGCAGAAGGAGGGGGGAGGGGTGCACAGGTTCACAGGAGCAACAATTGCAATTGTCCAGTGTGTGGACTGGTCACGAGGGTGTTCGGTCGCTCATGTTGCAAACACTGGTCGCAGTCAGCTAATGCCAAAAACTACAATGGCTAACAACAATAGTTGGCCATTGCGCTGGCCAGGATACAAAACAAATGTTTGAGTTGCATAACAAAAGGCAACTAATTTTCTTTCCTTTTCCCTTTGCTCGCTGCTGTTGTTGTTGGAGTTGTTGTCGTTGTTGTTGTCGTTGTTGTATAGAGCTAAATAAATAATTGAAATGGGCACTTCCGTTTAGGTACTGAGAAAACCAACAGCGGGCAGCGACGCCGCGTCAACGCTACGTCAGAGCCATCCATCAATTGGAACATCAGAGTCCCATTGAGTCAGATACCCAAAAAAAAAAAATAAGTGAAAAAGTGAAAAAAGAAAAGAAAAGCCAAAAAAACCTGTGCCTGCCTTTGTTGCCGTAAATCAGTTGCCTGGCATATTGCCAAAGAATTTTATGAAAATTGAAAAGTGTAAGCTCTGAGAAGTACCCCCTCCCCCATATCTGTGCCTAACCTCTGCACCCCCTAGAGTTGGGTGAGGGAGGGAAATTGGAATATTTTCTGACACATTTTTATCGTTGAAATTGTCAAAGAGTTTAAGTATGAGACAATGTCCTCGTGCTCGTCGTTGTCGTTGTCGTCGTTTTTGTCATTTGGCTCAGCAGTCTGCTGCATTATTGACAGTTCATATCGATATGCCACAGACTCCGCAGACTTAGATATAGTACATATATAGTATACAGTTATATATAGTATAAACTTTGGCTCTTGCGTACAGCTGCGACATGGCGCAAAGGCGAAACTCGAGTACTGAGGCTAAAAAAAAATGAGATATATTGAAATGAATTGTCTGTCTGTCTACTATCGATACTTGAGAAAGATGACTGAAGAAGGAAGGAGAAGCGAATGTGTCGCAATCCCAATTGTGGCTGTCAATAGGGGAAGGACAGAGCTCATATGAGTAGGCCCTCAGGCATATATCTATATATATTTAAATATGGAATTCGTTTCAAGGAAACGCAGCCAAAGGCAGCGAAAAGCTGCATAATCGATGTGGAAATGTAAAACGAAAAAGATTCTTAGGAAGTTTGTTGAGAGATAAAAATAAATTCAATTTATTTAAAAATGACTACACAATTTGTACAGCTACAAAATATCGACAGAAGTATCGATCTTAAATTTAGGATTTTTTTTTTAATTTATTTATTTAATTATTTCTATGTCGATAACTTCAGAGAAGGTAAAAAGTCAGCACCATAATAATAATAATAACAGTTTTTGTCCTGCTTGAGTCAGAAGTATGAGAAGTATTCAATTGATAACATTAATATCGATAGATGTATATGTATATCGATAAATATACACAATATTGACCAATTTGAAGCGATTTTGATATAAATAGAAGACAGACAGACTCAACGCCGCATTAGTTATTTCAGACGGAAGTACTAAAAATATTCTGCAAATAAAGTTAATATCGATGGATATAATGAAATATCGATAAATGTTGATAATGATAATGCTCAATTTGAAGTGATTTGGCAAACTTTGATATAGAAGGCAGATGGACTTCCATCAATTTTGCTTGAGGTTTAAAATCTTCTGATCGAAAATTACATGAAATATTTAACATAAGACGATAAATCGATAAATGTATATGCAAATATCGATAGGGAAAGTCAGTACTCTGAAAATCGATCGTTTTGAAGTGCTTTTGCAAACAGAGAGACAACTCTTGGGCGTTCCTTCTGTTGCTTCTACTTTATTCAAGTTATAAATTTTAAGGAAACAATTAAGCTGTGTCAATAGAAAAACTATCGACTCCTATCGATATCGCTGCAAGCAAAATATGAATTATACATTCATACATAAATTATATTTAAATATACACAATTTACAAAACAAATATCACACGATATTTGCAATTTACATGAGCAAACAGACACCTCGAATTCCTTCACATTTGAATTAACTCGCAGTTAAATATTTACGTGTAAATAAAAAAATAATCTGAAATTTGTATGAAATTGCAGATATTGTAATCAAAAGTGAATTAAAATTAATTGAATTAAACTTAAATAAGAAAATAGCATCAGTTATTATGCCATTCCGATGAAATCAAATTACAAATAAACACCAAAGTTTATGTGTAATTAGATTTTGTTGGCCATTTTTTTTCTCATAATTTTCATAAAAATAAAAACATATTTATTTATAATTTATGTATGCATATTTTCTAGCAAAATGCTGCGCTTTTGACATGCAATTTAATTACAGATATATAATTAGATAATACATAATTTTGTCGTCGTCAAATAGATTTTTGACATAGGCGCAAAAATTCTGGCGACTGCCACGCGCCACAAACGGCGAAAGGCAATTTATTTATCGTTTCACAATATTAAATATGCCAAGTAAATAAAAATACATTTTAAATTTCGCATATGTGCAATAAATTGACAACAAAAACAACAACAACAACAACAACAACGAGAACAACAACCAGAGAGCAATAACTTTGGCAACTGCAGCAAATTTCCTGCACTGTCGGCCTCTTAACAATTACTCTCGACATTCTCGACGTGGTAAATAAAATTCAGGATATGCAGTACATATACAGATATATATGTAGAATATACGTATATCTGGATATAACTGCACTTCAGGCACGCTTCACCGTTCAGTAGGTGCCGCAACATGATGTAGGCGTGGCAGCTCTGTGGTTGACTCCGTGCACTTTTTATGCACTTAACCCAACGCAGAGGGGCATATTAAGCTGCTGCAAGACTCTGGCAAAGCAGCTTAAAGTATATATACTATATATTCCTGATCAGTATCAAAAGTAGACTGTATCTGCAGCTCTAGCTTTGCTTTGCCTTTGGTTAACTGAATTCTGTTTGGGCTTTCTCGAAGCTATCTCCCAGTCGAGCATACCCGAGTTTTCCTTATCTTTTTTATATATATTGTATTTTATTTTTTCTAGGGGTAGCTGCACTCTCACTATAATCATATTAAATCAGTGCGAGCTACGGCGATGGCCTTAAATTTTTTTAACCCCAAAAATGGAAGGTGGCTTTTCATTTTGGTAGCACAAAAAACGTTGTTTTCACATTTTTTTTCATTTGCATTTTTATTTTTATTTTTATTTTATATATATTTTTTCTTTGGGGTCGCATTGTTCACAAAAAATTAATTAAAATATGGTGCACAAATCCATTAAAGTTGCAACAATATGCTGCAAGCACAAACAGCAGCAATAAAAACAAGAAATATAAAAAAAAGATTCTCCGTCAGTCATACGCAGCGTATACGTAATATTTGTTATAAGAGTTTTGTTTAACATTTATGCTGTGACCACGACAACGGGGCGTATGATAAATATCCGTTTTGAACTGAGCAACTGCAAATTAATCCAGAATCTGCCATATTTAATTTGTATTTTGCTTTGTTCTATTCGAAACTTTATCTACGATTTCATATGAGATTTTACTGCTCGTATCGCAAGCAATTTGCTTAATTTATTTAATTGCTTCATTATCAGCCGCTAGACATAAAAATAAAGAGAAGAAAACGCAATAAGAAACGGTAGAGTCTGCTCGACTAGCAGATACTCTACTCGCTGATAAACGAAATTTAAATATCAAAGTTGAGATGTCTTTGGCCCTTGAAGATGTTCAAAGATAGTTGAATTAGGCTAAGATTGTCAGCCTCTTCCTCTGTCTAACTTCAAAATACCCTTTCTCAGGACCTTCCCATAGACAAAGGGTATACAAAAGAAGAAGAAAAGCAAAAATTATGTCGTAAAAATGCAGCGTTAAATTTGTAAATTGTTTACATTTGATATTAGGCAATAATAAACAACAGCAACACAGCCCAGGCAATTTGTAGTCACAACAACAATAGAAACTACAACAATCAATGATTCGGCTTATTAGCACACACACACATACACACGCGAGCACACACACAAAAATACGCCCCCCACTTTGACGCCCCGCCTTGGGGTGCTAAAACTAAACTACAAAATTGTTGGCTCGCGTGTCGGTTCGCATTTTAGTGTTCCACTTCGTTCAGTTCCTCCTCTTCCGCTCTTCCCGTGTGGGGTTCTCCTCGAGTTTTCCTCAAGCTGTGATCCAGCCCTCCGGTTAATGCTGCACGCTCTGCCCTTGTGTTCCTCAAGTTGCTGACTGCTGCATGAAAACTTTGCTGTGAGTTTAATCAATAAGTTTTCCAAAAGGGTCTGCAGGACATTCGGAAGCATTACCCGGAGTGCCCGCAGGATGATAAGAAAGAACTGGCAGCAGCTGCTGGAGCAGCACCAGCAGCCCAGCAGCTCAGCAGGAGCAGCTCTGTCTGTGATAAGCGTTTTAATAGTTCACTTGATTATGCACACAAATTTTTGATCCAAAAAATTATGCTAAAGTGGATTGTTCCTATGCCATTGGCCGAGGGCCATGCCAAAGCAATTTCCTTCAAAAACTTCTACTCAAAAGGGGGAAAATTAAGGGGCAGCGGGGGGGGAAGGGAGAAATGTATGGGAAAGTTAAGTGGAGTAGCTGTCCACCCACAGACAACTCAATTTCCTAGCCTAATGCAATGATATTTAAGACAGCTGTCAATTAATTTTAAGTACCTCAAACACTTACACTTTCACACACCCACACACCCACGCACCCACACACACCCGCACACGCACAAGTGTCAATGATAGACACTTAAGGGGAAGCGATTTATTAAATGGTTAACACCTCGGGATCAGCTATTAATATACGCACTAAAACTTACCGCAGATTTGTTGTTTGTGGAACATCAAATCAAAGTTTCGACTCCTCTTGCATTAATCCTGGTCCCGAGTAAAAGTCATTTTCCCTGAGAGGAAACTGCAAATCCTTTTAACTTAAACAGACCCCTAGGCGTAATTTAATTTCTTGGCAGCAGTCTATATAATTGCAGTACATATATCGCTTAGTAAATCTGGCAGATCTCGTGAATTTAGGAACTCAACAGGATAATCAGGCTAAGGACATGCTAATTTGAGTACAAATGATGTCTTCTGGCAGCAGAAAGGACTACGCGCAAGTTTAAGGATAATATGAATAGTTAAGTAGATAAACTTAACATAAAATTATCTAGCGATTGTTCCTATAAGATATACTTAACCCCAAACTGATATCTGAAATAACTTCTGACTCAATAAGCTAACGCCAAACATTAATTGAGCTATAGATATAGCTATACATTCGTTTTCAATTAGCTGTCAGCAACGATATCTAGTATATATATATATAGACCGTTGGTGCACAAACTATTGTCGTGCACTGTATGTGTATAAACTTTTCGTTGCCAAATTAGCGAAATTTGCTTGTTTCTTCTCTTCATCTTTATCTGCGAGTGCTTCTTCTTGCGCTTGTGCTGTGGCTTCTGCCAAGTTGCATTCAATTTAGTTTCTATCTAATTTCTTTTTGTACTTTAAGTACTACAAGTATATAAATATATATAGATATATATACATATACTTGCGACATGGCGTGGCAGGCAAACAAATGACAGGCAGCTAATTAAAGCAACTTAAATGAAACACAACATTTTAGATTTATCAGTTTTTTTAGCCATTGAACAAAGGAGAATCAGACGGACAGATACGACTAGGTAGGTGAAAAGAAGGTGCTGCAGTGGTGCAGCAGGTGTAAGGGGTATGTGGCATGTGGTATGGGGCAAGGCTGGGGGAGACATACGTATGTATGGTACAAGGTCGTCGGTCGTCGGTCGTTGGGTGTAACAAAGTGTGCAAATGAATTTGCATTTACATTGATCGATGCTTTTCAATTGCCAGTTTCATGGCCTCTGTTGGCCTGGCCTACTACAGCAAATGGTAAGGAAGTGATTTATTTGTGGCATACCGAGACCATATGCTACAAAATGTGGCAGCTTGTAATAAAAAGCTACAACACAGTAGACAATACTGAGACGCATTTGTCACAAAACGCCCGTTAAATTGTCCGCGAAAAGAGAACAAGAGAACAAAGAGAGATAGAAACAGAGACAGCGAGATAGAAAGAGAGAGGGAAATAATGTTAGCGATGAATTATGAGAGATTGTGGGCTAAAGACATAAAAGATACTAGTATAACCATTTATCATTAAGCTAAATCATTTCTAATTATCAAGATTTCCTTTTCTCCCTCTGTTCTGCGCTTTTATTCTCTTTTCTTTGGCCACAAATTGATATAAAAAAGCTTCAAGTGACAAGTAGAAGCAATAAACGCTCGAAGAAACAAACACTAAGGAGCTAAAGCGACAAGCTTAGAGACGCCAAAACTTGACACGGCAGTTGGAGTTACCTCTTTTGGTTTTAAGTGAAGCTTTAATGAGCTTTTTATGCATTAATCTAATTACATGTTAGCTGTTACTTAGAGCTTTCATGTGGTTTCTTTTGTCTAATGTAACGAAAGAACTTTCAGCTTGAAAAGTCAGACTTAATCTTAGGTAAGTCGAGAGAGCTTTCAGCTTGAAAAGTGTTAAATATTTCCATGTGCTTTTAAAGCTTCTAAGGTATAAAAAGCAACCTTCTTCTTTCATTCCAAAGAGCTTTTGAATTAAAAATATATGATTTCAGGTACTTTCAAGGCTTCGATCGATTACTCATTGATTCTTAGACTTTAATGTGCCTTCAACAGCATTTTATACATCAACCAATTAAAAATTCTAATCAGACTTTGTAATTTAAACAATTCAAAAGTATCGAGTATATTTTGCAAAAGCAATTAGACTAAGAAATCTCCAAAGCTTTAATTAAAACATAAAATTTGTTCATTATTTGGCTTAAGATATCAAAAACCAGTCGGATTCAATAAGACTTTGTTTACCCAAAGTTTATTTACAGAACTCATATCGAATCAGTATGGAAGTTCTTAAATAAATAATAAAAAATAAAATAAAGGATTTAAATAAAAATTCTCATCTAGTAAATTGGTGCAACGGTGGCAGCACTTGGATGCATCCATTCATAAGCCACAAATAACTAAAAACAAAAACAAAGAAGGAAAACTATTGAAATAAAATGCAAGAAGAAAAACTATTTGCGAAATAAACATAAAAACCATTTAATCTTCAATGTATACCAGCTGAGCAGCATTCACACCGCAGTTTATGCACACACACACACACACAGACAATGCACACACACAGCAACTTACTAATACATTCAACTATTTGAAGCGAGTAAATATTTTGGTTAAGTATACGCCGTGTATTTGTTTGCCACACATTTCTCCTCTCTCTCTCTCTCGTCTGTCTCAATGTCTTGTGATCTCGTCTGTCGATTGCGTTTCCACGTTTTGTTTGACATTCAATAGTTTTCATTTGTGTTGCAGCAGCGACTAACCCCACCCCCATACTCCACCCCCTTTTGGCTGCTCATTTCAAATTATTTTTATATGCTGCGCATTGTTGCTGTTGTTTCTGAATGTTTGGTTTGAGTATTTTGCGTTTATTTTTATTGCATCTCGTTTTTATGCAGTTACAATTCTTTCTTTTATTATTGTTTTGTTGTTTCTTCTGTTGTTTTTACTGTTGTGTTGCACGCTTCGAGGGTCGTGTAAAGCGCACAGATAACGAAAGACCAGAAGGTCGCCAGAGGGTTCGTCGTGATTTTATGCACAACATTTTATGCGTTTTGATAATCAACAGTCACAGCAATACGCAGGAGCAGCATCATCATTATTATCATCATTATTATGATCATTATCATTATCATTATCACCAAGCCATATATCTTTTATGTGTGCTTTTCAGCTTGTCATTTGCATTATTTTTCATAAGATTTTATTGGACAGCTTTTGGATACGACTCGTATAGTAGTATGTAGTTGTCGAGTCCTTGTCCTCTTCCTCGTCCTCGTCCTCCTCATTTTTAACTGAAATCCTACTGATGTTGCCAAGTGTGTTCCGTGCTTAAGACTTTTGCCACACCAAAGTCGAAGTGTAAAACTTTGTGGAAACGTTTGCCAATGTTTTGCGTCTTCAAAAGTTACAACTTCTACGACGTTCTAATCTCTAAGAATATAATAAGAAAAACCAGCAACAAGAACAACACACACACACACACACACGAAAAAAAATGCGGCCAAAACATGTCACATGGAAACGTTAAGGCATCTCTCCTGTACCATAAGCCCCCTCCCCCCCTACATTCAGTTACTCCCCCACCCTCAAGTGAACCTTTGGCTTTGAGTTGTTTTTCCACAAACGTCGCTACGAATAATTTACACAGAAACAAACTTTTGACTAAGAAAACAAAATGTAAAAGAAAACGAAAAAAAAAAAAAACAGCACACGAAAAACGAAAAAAAGGAACAAAAAAATTAGTTACTTGACCAAAAGTGAAACAGAGGCAAACCGCAAAGCGCCTTGAGTGCTAAGCTGGGCGTTGAACTGGGCGTGGCTGCGGCAACGGACTACAGCAACAACAACAACAACAGCATAAGTCATACATCTGTTAGGCTGTAAGATACCCTGTAAGAAGATCAAGTATAAAGGTTTCTATCGATTTCCGATAACCGACTGTAAGAAGATGAGATCTACATTGGGTACAGAATTTGCTATATACGAAATCGGTTGTCTCTAGCTGAGAAAGATATATACAGATTGACTTATCGATCAACTTATCGATCAAAGATATAAGGAATAGATGTGATCTACCTAGAGAAAGAAGTATCTAAACATGAAAACTGTTGTCCCTAACTGAGAAAGATACATAAAGATCAACTCGATCGACCGAAGATATATATAAAAGTCTGTTACATATGCTGTCCCAAGTTGTTGATACCCTTTTGAGGCACTTTAATGTCTACAGGGCACATAAAAAGGTAAGAAAAGTTATAAAAATTTTATGCTCAGCGAAAAGTGTATAAAATAATCCGTGGAGATTTTTATCTTGTTATAAGCATGGAAATGTCCAGAGCAAAGGCAGATGCCTCCTCCCCCTTCCCCTCCTTTCACCATGTTGTTGCTCAAACAAAGTACCCCCAGCCCTGTTTGGCCACACCCTCATCCAATCACTGCCCATCCATCTATCTATCTATCTCCCTCTCTCCTTCTTTCTTTCTCACTCCCTCTCTGTCTGTCTTTCAGCGTACACTTATCTTTTGCTGGAAATCTTTGCAGCAGCTGCCGTAGATTTTGTTCTTAATTTTTTTTTGGACAGGTAACAAAATTTGCAGCGCAAAGTTAAAAAATGTTTTTTTTTTCTCTTTTCTTGGTTATAAAAATTGCAAAGACTTTTGTAAGAACATTCCCAAACCCCGCTACCAATAGCCCCTCCTCCTCTCTGCCCAGTCTCTCTCAGACTCTCTCCTCTGTCGACTGCTTGTCTAGGCCTCTTTCATCTTTGGTGCGCTGCTTGTCATTAATTCAATTTACTTCTGGCTGCTGAGACTTCACCTGTTGTTGTTTAGCTGTTTACCTGGCAGATTTATGGGCCCAGGGCAAAGAGCAGAAGGGTAGGGAACGGGAGAGGGATCTTAACTGAAGGGGCGTGAAGATTTTTGCCTAATTAAAGTTGCTTTCGGGTCGGTCAGCCACTTCGGAACACGCTGCAGGGCAAGGCAAAGGCACAGGCAAAGGCAAAGGCAAAGGCTCACGGGGCGGTTGCTTGAGGAAAATGTGAAAATATTACTTTGGGGCCACATCGTCGGGTTTGTGTTTTGGGCTGGGGCTAAGTTTATGAACGAACTTGTTGAAGCTGGCGTTGAACTTACCTGCAATGAGAAAGAACAGAGAGAAAAAAGCACATAAGAATACAGTCCCAAGAATAAGTAATTAACGCAAATTAGTCAGAATGTTTATGAGAAGTGTGTGGCTTATGAGAAAGTGCGTGTTTCCAAGCAGCTTGGGAAAGTAACACCCAAAAAAGCACTCTCAAAGATGTGTGTGTGTGTGTGTGTGTGAGATGCTTGCAGCTAAGTAACATTTCTTTGAATATATTTCAAACAATTTAGAATTAATGCTAGTCCCAAATATTCTTGTGTTTTCCTAGCTGGAAAGCAAAAGTTTTTCTCTTATAAAGTAAAGTAATGTTTATAAAGCTGCTAAGATTCCGTTACAATCTTTAAAGTTTCACCCGAAGACTGATCTATTATATTCATAATAATATTTACGCTCTGAAGATATCCACTCACAGCAGACTCTTACTCTTAACCATCTATCAACTATCAATCTAAACTATGTATATATGTATATCTATATATATAAATGAATCTGCTTCTATTATTCTGATCTACTTTAGATTTATTTATTGTCTACTATAATCTAATCATTTCCCTTCTAGTCTGTTCAGTTATCTTTCAATTTATTATATATTTTTTTTCTTTTGTATTTTTGATTATTTTATTAACTTAAATTTTTATTCGCCTTATTTTTTTATTTAAATTTTTTCAGTTTTGTTTTGATTTCATTTATTAATTTATTCTAATTTTATTTATATTTAATTCTCTTTTTATTTGTATTTTACTTCATTTTATTTTATTCTTCTTACCAATAATTTTTCATATATTTTTTATATTAAATTAAATTTTATTATATTTAGAATTTTTATCCCCAATCTTATTCTTTTTGTTTTCATACTCTACTTTATTTCCTGTTTTTATTTAATTTTTATAATATATATATTTATTTTCTATTTTATTATTTTTATTTATTTTCTTGTCTCCTCTGTCCACACCTCACCCACAATTTACACAATATTTTTGTTCAATCAATATCAGGATTATAAATTAGTCTCCCCTTAGAATCTTGGAGCTGTCTATAGGAGACATGCCCTACTTTTGGTAGTTCTCTGCTGAAACTTATGGACCCATGCGATAGTTAGACAAGTTCAGATCCGTCTTAATGTTGCTTCTGTCTTTGGCTTCGCCTCTAGATCAATGCGGCAATGTGGCAATGTGGCAGTGTGTGCAGGTGGCATCCGTGGTAGTCCATCAATTTCATCAGTGAGACATGTCCTCTGCCTACAATTCGCCACAATCTTGAATGCAACACATGATGCCGCTTTAGATGGGGCATCAATCTCCTCTTGTCAGCGCCCAGTCAAGTTGTTTCCATTGTTGTCGTTGCTATTTTTCTTTTCTTTCGTTTTCTTTTTCTTTTTCATTTATTTTGTTGCTGTTGCACAAAAGCTGCCTTGATGACGTCTACTGTTTGTTGCTGCTGCTGCGACACTCCCACAACAGAAAACCAGTTTTCCATTCCATTCCTTGGCACAAAACAGGATTTTGGTTGACTTTTTTTTGTTGTTGGTATTCCTCCTTTTTCGCCTTAAGGCTAAATTCATTGTCAAAGTCGCAGCGGCAGCGCCTACAAAAACTTTTGTCATCAGACAAAAGAGTTGAAAACTTTGCTGCTGGTTGTTGCTGCTCCTTCAACGCCCACAGTGAGACACGCCCAGCACACACAGGCTATGCCACACACACACACATACAGTCGCACAGTGCATTTGTCTTGTGGGAGCAGTGCGTACTCCCTAAAGCGACCAACTGAATGACTCAATGACTCAATAGCTGCCCCAATCTCTACACCCTCTCTCTCTCCCTCTACCTCTGTCTAACTCTCTCTCTCTCTGTCTGGCTCTCCTCTATATCTCCGAGTGGCTGTGAATCTCAATGTGGCTTTAGGTGCCGCCGCCTCGCCTGCTTGGCTTTGATTGATGATTTCAAATTAGCGACAAGGCAACGCACCGAGAGCACCAGCTAAGCAGGAAAAATGTACGAAAGATCATTTTCGGTTCGTGTTTATTTTTTTTTTACTTTTTATTTTTTTCCTCTATATATTCTGGTTATTTTTCTCGTCTGTTTTTCTCATTCGTTCATTTTCGTGGCGGGTTTTAGGCAAAAATTTATAAAAATGCGTGCACATAAGTTTTCTGACAAAACGGAGCAACGACCGTGGTGTGTGTTCGCGTGTGTGTGTGAGTGTGTGTGGTTCTTAATGATGTGGGCATGTCTTGATCAATAAGCTTGGACATAATGACTGACTGACTGACTGACTGACTGACTGGCTGACAGAGCTTAAGGTTGAAGAGCTTATCTAAGCTCTTAGGTAATTCCTTAGTTAAGGGATTCTTTTTGGCTGAATTAATCGTCTGGTTTTTATCATAAATATTCAAATATAAAGCACTGTGGGATATGTGAATCGGGGATTATATATATCAAATTTGTTATCTTGTTTATGTTGGCACCTTAATTTTTATTATTTCTATATATTTTGTAGAGACTTATCCCAGGTTCCAAGGATTTTTTTCTTATTACTTTAACATATCCTTATTAATGATAAATTTTTTGATTTAAAAGTCTTTAGAGACATTTTCTTTGATATTATCAGATTATATATTATTATTATTTTATATTATTATTATTATATATTATTATTATTATATATTATTATTATTATATATTATTATTATTATATATTATTATTATTATATATTATTATTATTATATATTATTATTATGTGTATTATAGATCATATATTAAGATTATATTAAATATTTTTCTTTTTATCCCTTAAACTCAAATTTTCTCTAAAATAAAATTACATAATTCCCCAGCATTCTCTGTACTAAAATCCAAAGATCTCTTCTACATTGTTCAGTTGCCATTAAATTCTATATAAGTATATTTTAATTACATACAAGAACAGCCTTTAAACGCTTCAATAGCTTTTCTTTTGTTAAGTTTTTCTATATAATTACATTTGCTTCAGTTTTGTTTAAGACATTTTTATTTTTTTTTTTTGTGTATTTTACATAAGGAAACGGCGCGTATCTATGAATAGATCGGGTATATTCATTTGATATACTGAATGTCATTGAGGATTCGAATTTTTCTTTAGGTTTGTATACGTTATCATCATGATGATTATCAAGATGATTATTATTATGATTATCGCTTTGACCGCAGCTGCTGCCTTGTGCTCTTTGTGTCTGTCTGTCTGTCATTACAAATTAGTTTTGACTTTTTGGCTATCTTTTATTATTAATATTATTATTATTTTTGTTAAACGAGCTCTATACATGTATATTGTTGTGTTTGTGTGTGTGTGGCATGCCCCATCAGGTGCCAAAAGCGAGGCGCTACATTTGCAATTAGCCATGTGAATAACTTTTTTGATGCCTGCTGAAATGTCGACAGCAAATTTGGGGCAAAATTTTACTCATACAACACACACACACACACACACACACACACACACACATAAGACACAAAAGACAATTTTGTGGCCGAAATGAGCTAAGCAGCTGCATATAGAACGCAGACACTTAACATCCACAGAGATGCACCTGCAACTGGTACTTGACTCGCTGCATTGGTCGTTCGACTTTGCTTGAAGTGACTTTAAATGGTTTTTCTACAATTTTCCAAGTGCCACTTCAGTGGGAGACGAGGTCTTTCTCTATTGTGCCTCTGCAGTCAAATATGACTTCAGCACAATTCAATTTAACATATAATTCATAGCCGTCAAGTGTTGCTTCCTGTCGCTGCCACCGCTGTTGCTGCTTCCTGTTTAAATGTTCCCCGTGTCTCTGTGAGTGTCGTCCGCCTGTCCAAATACGTAAATTTTTATTAGTCACAGACGCCCACCGGGCAGCAAGGCAACGCCTCAAATGATGGCATCATTAGACAATTTAGGTGTTGCTGCCCCGCCCCGCCCCGTTGCCTCTGTCTCTGTCTCTGTCTCTGCCTCTGTTTCTGTTTCTGTTTCTGTCGTTGCCTCTGTCGTTGCTGCCGCATTGGCGTTGATTGAATAAATTATTGCCACTCGCGCGTGCATATTCAAACAAGCGACAACTTTTCTTCATCATTTTATATTCTTCATTTATATATATATATTTTTTGTATTACCCCCCCGCACAGCTCCTGACAACTCCCCACACCTGCAGCATTTACCTATGCCCCACATCCCGCCCTGCGCTCAATCTTCTTTAGTTGTGACCGCCACCGGAAATTGCTATTTATGCGCGCATCGCTGCCACAGTCTCTGCTGTTGTCAGCTGCGTAATGCTGCTTAACCAATACATATATACATATATACATATATACATATATACATATATATATATATATATACATCTTAATATAGGTATATAGAACAGCTAGAGATCGAGATATAGCTGTAGGTCCGTTGGCCTCGCAGATGAACAACAGTTAAAATGAAATCCTTTTTCAAATGGCTCTGACGCTGTATTAGCCAACAGCAGCAGCTGCTGGTGCTGCTGCTGGCCTGTCCAGTTAGTTGCTGGTAAACCACTTTCACTGTCGTTGACCGGGTTTATTGCACTCAACACTCGAAACACTCGCACTCGCCGTCGCAGCGTTTGTCGTTTCTGCAGTGCGCGATTTTCCACTGGTTATTCCGGTTCTTCTAATGCGCGCCGGTCTGTGACGAGTGAGTGTGTTTCTCTGTGTGTGTGTGTGTGTATTTGTGTGTGCCTCGTGGCATCGGTGTCATAATCAGTCCAGACAACGAGACAGACAGACAGCAGACAAACAGAGAAGAGACACCAGCCAACAGCAACAGCTCAAGCCCTCCACCAGTCCACAATCCGCCTGCCTGCCATGTCATGCTCATCGACTGGTTAACTGGCCAGCAGCAGCAGCAGCAGCGGCAGCAGCAGCGGCGGCAGCGGCAGCAGCAAGTGGCAAGTGGCAATACTTGTACTCGCCTCGTAGCCCAATAGACGCCACCAGTGGGGGTCGCCTTATATAAGCCATAGTAGAGCTGGCTTTTAGCTTCAAGTGTCTTGGTCTTCTGGGCGATGACTCCGTTGCTGCTGCGCTGCCGCAGCTGCTGCTGCTGGTGGTGCTGGTGGTGCGGCTTGGTTGGTGGCGATGACTTCAGCAAATTTGGCCAAGACTCAAGGACAAATCGTTTGAAGCGTGCAAACTTTTTGTAATTCGTAGAAGGCGTAAATAAATATATATATATATATATTCTGCGTTTCATATTCCATTCTAAGTTCGATTTATTTGAGTCTCTGATATTCATTTTATTTTATTTATTTTTTTCCTTCTTTTTTTTGACAGGCCTTTTTTAAATCAAAGCGAACCAAAACAAAAAAAAAGAGTTAGCAACAATCGACACAGATTAGATTTACCTTCTAATACTCTGTAACTGAAGCTGATCGAAAAGGGTATATCAGTTATATCTAATAGAAGGAAACTTTTGTTTTTACTAGAAATTAATTTGAATGCTTTTAGATCGTTTTGTCAAATAATCTATTTATTCAGAATATCTTTTTTATTTTATATATTTATTTATATATTTATTAAATATACTTTTTTATATTTTCTTATACTTTATGCACTGAGAAAAATTGAGAGCGCATAACTTAGGCCACATAGTCAGCGGCTCCATGTTTGAGCGCTTGATTAATTAAATTTGAATGCCTTTGTGCTTGAGTCTTGAGCTGAAATCTAATCTTTGATGATTCGGCTTGAAACAGATTGAAATCGTATAGACGAGCTGTATACACGAAATAAGCGAGAATTGGGAACTGCGATTGTAATTAATAATCAGAAGGTTTAGCAAATGTAACTAAAGACTTTGGTAGGCCCACTAATTAGTCGCTGTTAAGGTTGTTTGGTTAATTGGGATTTGGATTTGGTTGTGTTTGGGTTTAGTTTCATTTTCGATCTATCGATCTACTTCTGTATGTGTATCTGAGCTTAGGATTTGCGATTTAATGATGGGTTTCGTTCATGCTCAGACTAAGACCTGACAGCAGGAAGCCCTCAGTTATTATTTTAATTAACCTAATGAACTCACTTCGGCAACGTCTAAGTAGAAAATTGTTTTCGTTTTTATTTTTATTTTTTTTCCATATTTTTTTTGGAATTTTTTAGGCTTTAATTTCCAGCGTAGCCATGGCAAATGGGCTATCATCTAAAGCAATTTAGCGGCTTTTGTTTTTCTCTCATCATTTTAACATTCAAATTAAACAATTACTGAAAGACTTAACCGAAATATGCTGACTTTAACCAGAGATTTTGATTGAGACTCAATTAGAGTACACTATTCAACATGGGTGAAAATAATACGATATTCAGTCTGAACTTTGAGCAAGTGATTGTGACACCTTACACAGATACTCACACACACAGAGGGCGACCACAGAGCAATCAAAATCAAGAAACATTAATATTATTCAGTTCGACTGCCAACACAATTGCAGTCATATGGCAAACACACGACACACACACACACACACAATCACACACACACACACATGAATGGGTTTTTATCATATTTGCCTTCTAACCACATTCTACGCATCAATATGTATTAAGACACATCAAGTGACAGGCAGACAGAGTGTGAAAGAGACAGACAGACAGACAGAGGGAGGGGCGAAAGGATTGGAAGATATTCCCAAATGAACGACTGGCAAATTGCAGAGTTATATGCTCGACACATCATATAAATTATATGGTGCCAGAGACAGTAGAGTCTTTGGGTTAGGTTTTTGACTTAAACTTGAAAGTGCGAATGACGTCTGGCTGCAATTTTGTATCTGTATCTCTAGCTGTATCTGTATTTGTATCTGTATCTCGTAAGTTGCATCTACGAATGCGAATTGCATTTTCAAGTGTAATTCCTTGCAATGTTTATACATCTGTGGACAGCTGGGGTAATGCCAAGCGGATGTGCAGACAGAGTTGAATAACAAACTGTCCATCTCACTCACAGATACAGATACAGATACAGATACAGATGCAGATACAGATACAGTTGAGATGCCACAAGATTGGATTAGATTAGTTGTGGCTGCAACAGCTGCTCTTGCTGTTGTTTTTGTCTATTATCAGCAGCTGGCAATTTAGCCCATATTCGGACAAGAGTAAACCGCTAAAGTAATGTGATTATCATAAGATTGAGTACGCATATTGAACAGCTCTTTACAGCATATTAAACTCGACTTGGACAGCAAAATAGTAGTTAATTGCAGCTAAAGTGTTTCAGCTCCTTCTAGATTAACTATTTTCAGTCTTTTCAGATTTTTCTCTTAGTGTAGAATAGTTTTAAAAGTTAATAATTACTTGAAGTTTATTGCCAACTATTTGAGATTTAATTAGATAATTTTCATTGAAAATTTGTCATTTTAATAAAATTATCCGTTGACTTCCTTGAGCTTTTCTTGAGTTTGAAAATTTAATTAATGTTTTCTCGACCCAAAAAATTGACATGCACAGATTTTCCGAACCTTTTATTGGGCTTTCTTTACAATGGCTTTAAGAGAATTTTCCTTTTTGTGACATTTAATAATATGAAAAAAAAAAAAAAATGTCACTTTTCCGCTTCGTGAAGCAGCACACGCCCAACTGTCAAATCTGCCCCAGTTGAATGCCCCCAATGCAAAGTCTTTAATTAATATTTCACTCATGACTGTCATCAGGCAGCAGCAGCAGCAGGAAAAAAAAACAAAAACCCTTTTCTGGCCACAACATCGCATAATTAACAACAATTTTGGGTATTTAAAAAATAAATATGACTTGGTAGGACCAACAGGAGGGAGCAGGAGGAGGATGCGGCGATGCCCAGGGTGTGGCTGTATGCACAGGCCTGGCTGGGGCAGGGGCTGGGGCTGGTTCTGGGGCAGGGTCTGGGGCTGAGGCAACAAAATGTTTGCCCACATGACGCACATGATGATGTTTCGGGCCTGGCAACAACATCATCCATATTTGGTGAGTGTTGCGAGTGTTGGTGTTGCCGTTGCCCCTGGAGCAATCAGCAGCGCACTCTGAAAGTTTGCTCATGTGAGGGGGCAGGGGGTGGGGCGGTTGAGGGGGTGGGAACGTTGGGCGTTGCTGCGGTACAACTTGAGCCTGGCTAATGTAAATTTATGTGCAAATGTCGGACAACATGAAAATTGAATTCATATTTGGCGTCATGAATATTGCAGGCACACTTGCCACACACACGTGCCACACACACTCACACACACAGAATTGTAGAAGAGAATTTTGTGTTTTTTTTGTGGCAATTGTTCATGCTCAGCAATTTATTCAGTTGAATTCAAAGTAATCTAATGCACATTCAGTTGGCAAATTAAGTTCTCATTCGCATTTTGTATCTTGTATCTTGTATCCGAAAGATACTTTACTTTTATGCCTTGTCATGCCCGAACGCACCTTGACTACGGCCACATTCCTGTCTCATGCATTGATTGGCAGCCAATAAAAAAGACAAAAGGCAGACAAAGCATATAAACTTTCGTTGATATCCATACTCCATACACACACACACACACGCACACACACAATGAGATGACTTTGGCAGGCGAAGTGACAGTAACATACATCAAGATAGGCAACAAAATTTCGATTGTGGCTAACACAAAAAGTTACCAACAGCGATACAAAAGCCGTTTGCATGCCCAAAAACCAACTAAGAATGCTTCAAATGAACCGAGTATGCACGACTAGCAGATACCCTACACTCGCTATAGTAGAGAAAATGATAAGAATACTTTCACTAAAGATTAGAGCAGAAAATTACTTGAAGACCTCACTTTAATTTTGTCGTTTCTTCCACATTTTGAGATCTATTTAGAGATCTTTATAGATCAGATAGATATATACATCACATTTGTATGTTTAGAATCTGAGCTCAACTGAAGTCTACCCTTTATAAGCATTTTTAATGGACACAGGGTATAAAAAGTAAAAACTTTTCTGATTGAAGCTTGCACACACACACACACACACACACAGAGACACAACCACAGGCACGCACACACACACGCGAAATGACAGCAAACAGCAGCTCAAAGTTTGACATGTGTGCGTGTTGTGTGTTGTGCATATGTGTGTGTGTGTGTGGTATGTTTGTGTGTGTGACAGCTGCCGCCATTTCATTTTGCGATATGCCACAGCCACGCGCGATAAAAAGGGGTTTCCCCGCGCTCTTTCCCTACCACACACACCCACACACCCACACACATACACACACACATACACAGAGACAAACCTAATTGGTTTAGGCAGCAGCTTTGGACGCTTATCTTATCAGAGACCTAATTGCCATTGGCTGTGGCCACCGAGCAACACCCATTAAACACCCGAAGAGCACCCGAGATAAGCAGCAACAGATACAAGAGCAACTGTCTAACTGACAGTTATCGCCAAAAGTTAGCGTATATTATACAAGTATAAATATTACACTGTTGCCTAAAAGTATGAGTACGCCGCGTACATTTACCTCTAATGAAAATGAAAACTTTTTTTTTTTTGGCCCTTTTTATTTCTTTTTTGTTTTTGTGACTGTCGCCGGCATTTGACGAGCTTTTAATAAACTCCCAGAGTTAACCCGGAAATGATGCGGGAGGTTGCCCCCACCCCGCCCCTCCTACAGATGTGCCACATGTGGCATATGGGATATGTGATGTGAGATGTGCGATGTGGGATGTGGAATGTCGGTTGCTACGTTCGTGGTGGGAAATGCGTTAATTAACATTCGGTAAGCCAAAAGCCACCGGAGAGAATACGTGATGAGCTCAACATGCTACAACCAGACTCTGTCTCCATCTGTGTGTGTATGTGTGTGTGTGTGTGTGATAGGGGCAGAAGTTGGAGCCGCACATGACTGCCATTAAATGAGACACTCGATATGCATCAGAAAGAAGAAAAACACAATCTAATCCTCAATTGGTTCCTAACTCCAACTCAATAGCTTCAATCTATAAGCCAGATCTCATTAGCTCACCTCAAATCCAGGTGCCAATCAGGTACTATTCAGTTGGTTGCTCCATCAGATTTTCATGTTGTTTTTGGAGCCAATTGGAAACTATTTCAGCAAATAAACAAGCAAATTTACAAATCTGATTTCAAATCACTTCCATATTCCCTGAACCCAACTTACATTAAAACGGTTTTTCATATTTTGAATATTTTCATTTCAAAATAGAGCAGAAATAAGTGACTTTGAAATACTCTACATAGAGCTCTGATATATATTAAAAATTCTACTTATATAGTCAATATATATATACAGAAATCTGCTGAGATGTCGTTGCTGCTTTTTAGTAAATTGTACATTGAATCGAATGGAACTTTCAAGAAAGATCACAACTACAGTAAAGTCTCACTAATGTGAATCCATTAAAACCTATCCTAATTCAGATTATGCGGGAATTCGGATTATCGATGGCTTATTAAATATTGTAATGAAAAACATTTTCAATTTCTTTTTCGTTTACAAACAAAAATCGTTTTCTTATCAAAACAAAAGCAATTCATTTAAGATAAAAGTTAGGAATAAGAAGAAAGTTATGGCTAACATATGAAATCGAGATATATTTAAGAAAATCGGACAAGTCGATTGCAAATGTATTTCAATGAATCATTGATCGTGGATCTATATAAAATGCGATTTAGATAGGCGAAACTATAATCGATTATAAGATTTCAAGGGACTTAATGGAAATTTGCGATATTTTTACACTTTTCGGACTACAGTACTACTTATTCGGACTACGCCAATTTCGGATTTCTATATTACATACATTTTTGGAATCAGTTGTACAGTTTTTCACTGATCTTATGTACAAGAACCTGCCTCTTCTCTATAGATTAAGAGCTCTGACAGACAGATAGATCCCGATTCTAATTCCGAATAATCCTTTGAAATCCCATTGATCTTTCTTTATGTTACAAACTTGAAGAGAACTTTAGTATACCCTTTCTTATATAGTTTGAATTGGCCAGAGTAAGTCAGAGACTTGCATTAAAATCGTATCAGAATTTTAAATCGATTTATAAATCAATTGAATCGCCATAAAATATTTTGCCTGCATTTTGATTTGTGGATATTTAATTTTATATATCAATTTTTGTTCTTGTTCTGCTTCTTCTTTTTTTTTAATTTTTCGATTATAATTTATATATAAATATTTCTCTCTCTCTTTTTTTGTGATTTATTCACAGCTTGTATATACTTTATGAGGCGACTGGTCTGTTCCTGACCGACTCCCCAACCCCTCGCACAGCGCTGCCCACCTCCCTGTGGTGTTTACCTTTCATTGACTGCCAGAGCGTTGGGGGGGCATTATTTATATCGGATATTTATTCACCCATATTTATGGGCCGAGTCGGTTTTTGCATAGTATTTTGCAGTTTGCTGCTTGTGTGTGTGTGTGTGTGTGTGTGTGAGTGAGTGTGTGTATACTTTTTCTGCTTCATCAGTTTGTCAATGTATAATTTTTGGTTTTTCGTTTATAATTGGCAATTTTTGGAATTAATTTAAGCCCAAAAAATGATTATCGAGTCACATTTGTGGACAATAGAAAATTTGAAAATTTGATTTGAAATTGATTTAAGCTGTAAAATCATAGAAAAACTTCATTGTGACTTTGATTTTCATTTTGATTTTCATTCTGAATTTGACTTTGACTTTTTAAGCTGCCAATAAAATCAACACAAAAGTTAAATAAAACTTTGGAAGGAAAATGCAAAGTTTTTACACATTTGCAATATGAAAACACAAATAAAATTTCCCCACAACATTTTTATTCCTTACTTTGGATTGGGTGAAAGTTACGTACATAATTCCTGTATGTCTGTATGTGTGTGTGAGTGTGTGTGTGTGGGTGGCAAAATAATTTAAAATTCAAGGGAAAATTGTATGCAAATTGTGTGAATTATGTAATACGAGAAGGTCCAATTAAATTCCTCAACAAAAATATTATGCAAATTATTGAAAATGGCTGGGGAAGAAAATGGAAAATGGGGGCTGGCCAGTAGAAAAATGTTTTTGCAGGGACACCCAAATATAATGAGTATCATAAAGCTGCGAGAGTTCAAAGAACTGCAATTCCCTGGAAAAAATATATTTCACTTTTTGCTTATCCAACGCTTTTAATTAAATGGAGCTTTATTTATTCTACGAATTTTGCGCCGACATTTAAAAAATCATGTTCAACATTTTTACATAAATTCGTGGGGAAAAACTGTTTCAATTTTTTAGGGAACTGAAAATGTTTTCAAATTCTTCCTCAATCAAATTAATTAAAAGTGTATAAAGAATTCATACAAAATTGGATAATAATCACTGAAGTTAATATACAAAGTATTTCCATTTAAAAAGAGCATAAGCGCGTGTTATGGAATATTTGTGTGGGTGTGTGTGTGTGAGGGTGTGTGAATATCTAAGATAAAGATAAGGAAGATCTAAAAGGCTGATATACCATAGATTAGGTTAACTATATGATTGACCATATGCAACTTGGACGAGATTTAACCAAGAAAGAAATGTTACTACTATTTTTATGAACACACCTGTATATTCAATTCCATAGATCAAGCTGTAAGATCGATCATATGCAACATTGAAAACATTTAAGCAATAAAGAAATTTGACTACTATATTTATGAACACATGTATATTCAGTTCCATAGATCAGGTTAGCTAAAAGATGGACCTAATGCAAAATTAAAGACATTTAACCAGGAAATAAATGGTACTACTATTTTTATGAGCACATATGTATATTCAATTCCATAGACCAGGTTAGTTATATGATCGACCACATGCAACTTAGATGTCATTTAACCAACAAGGAAATAGTACTACTATTTTTATGAACACATCTGTATGTCCAATTGAGATACTATCTAACTAAACATCTAATACCCAGCTGCAACATTTATATTTCTTTGTAAATTTTGAGATTCATTTTAGCATATATTTGAAGTTACTTTTGATGGCAGAAAGGGCATCAATTGTTTGTTGCCAGTGTTGCGTTGTGGCAGCTTGCATCCTTGCAACATATTGCAAGCGCTTAAGGCAGAAGAAACATATTTTTTTATGTCGATGTGTTAAAGGCTTGAAGATTGGTTGTTTGTTGTAGGCATCGTTTAAATATTGATTTTTAATTATTTTAAGCAGCCAACAACGCCACAGAGTATGCAACACTCGGGGGCGAGCAACACAAAACATCCACACACACACACACACTATACACCTACAAAGGACACACACTAACACACAGAGAGCTCATGAGAGGCCGCATATACACAACACACACACACACACACAGAGAGTCGTTTGAACGCAACTCAACTCACACCTCGGACCACTTGGGTGGCTCACCTCGAGGGTTGCTGTGAAAATAGCGAAAGGAGATTTGCAGCAGGGTGTTCACTGGATACAAGGAGTGGGCCGGTGGTTAAGTAGGTTGGCTTTGGATGGGTTTGTGCGTGTTTTGTTTTTAGCTCAACACTTTGAGAGGCTATGCTACGCGGTGGCTGACACAGCCACTGCTGCTGCCACTGCTCTCGTGAGCCTCTTAAATGTCACAATGGTGATGCTTGCTCCGGGGTTGGCACTTGGGTCAACCCTCATGCGCGGTTGCTTCACTATATGAGTATAAAGAGGAGTGAGAGATGGGGGGAGGGTGAGGGTGATGGTGAGGAATGGGATCTCACCCCTCCCCCACCAATGTTGTATGGTTAGGTACAAGTACTATACATACATGTAATATGTAATATGCATGAGGTTTTTTTTTTGTGGCATTATTTTGCACTTGCCACTACGACTACGACCCTGACCCCAGGTCCCAGTTTCAGTTCCAGTTCCAGTTCCAGTGCCAGTCCCAGTTTCAGTTTCAGTCCCACACTCTACTCTCTACTCTCTCCATTTTTAGTCGCATTCAAATCGCGTTTGCCTTTGTATACATTTATTTCCTGTGCCTTTCATCACTTGCATATGGTTTTCTTTATGTATATTTTTTTTTCTATGTCTTTTTTTTTCATTCCTTTTGAGTTTGATTTGTTTTAAGCAGTGCCCCATAAATGGGCATGTACGTATACATATAGTAGCGACTGTGCGTTAAACGTTGCCAAACTTCACACAGCGCCGGCACAATCGATGCCGATTGTAACAGATGCTGGCCACGTGTCGGCCGCAGCTTGAAACGTAACCAAAGACCCAGGCCGGACCCCAGACCCCAGACCCCGGACCCTCAACCCTCAGCCCGAAACCCGCAACCCGCAACCCGCTGCACCCGAAAACTAGACCCAAGCCCCGGGACCAAACCAGACCTGGTGTACTAGCAGCAGCACAGAGATGGAGATAGAAGACAGGAATCGGGCAACGGCTGTGTTGTAGTAATTGGATGATGCCCTAACAGCCAGCGACCAGGCAGCATCGCAGATAGAAAGCTAAAAACAAATAAATAGTCAAACGGCATTCGGTCTGTGAGTGAAATACAAATAACATTTAATACGAAAAGGAAATTGTCTATTTTAGGCAGTCAGGCATGGTAAAGCAGGCAGAACAGCATTCAGGACACCATTCAGGACACACCATTCAGCAGGCAGCAGGACAGGCCAGGACAGGACAGGACAGGACAGGACACGATTCCTATTCCGATTCGAGCTTGTAATCAAAGGGAATTAGTTGGCCAAACGTAAAAGGAATAACACTTCTACATCTCTTCTACTTCTTCCTCTTAGTCTTCTATGTGTTCGTGTTCGGATATTTTCATTAGATTTTCCAAGTGAGGCTCGGAAAATGAGATTCAAGTAGATGTCGAGTCAAGTTGATTTGAGGTTACGTTTGCAGTAAATATAAAAAAAATAAAATTAACACTGCTTGCAACGTCCTCAGGTGCATTAAACTCGCTTGAGGCTTTAATTGAATTCCACACACACACACACTATACACACACACACACTCATACACAACACACTAATGTTAATTGGTTGATGAAGAGGGGGAGGAGTTAGCACAAAGATGCTCAAACTGATGGCTAAATCGTGCCGCCTGCTAAGGTGAAGGTCGTCAGCAATGCGGCAAAAATATACAAGTGCACACAACACCAGCACACACACACATACACACACACACGCATTTATATATATATATACATTCAATAATGTAAAACTAAATTTAATAAATAAAATGCACAAAAGTCTGGCAGCAATTAAAATCAACATTAAACAATATTGGCATTGGCGCAAAGGCAAACAGAGAGCAGAAAACACACAACAACAACAAAATTTACATGCCCCAAAAAGAAAACAACGAGAAAATCAGTGATCCTTTGCCACAAACGAATCTCAGATACCCTAACAAAACTATTAAAACAGAAAATTCTAAAATGAAACTTGATTTTTATTTCTTTTTCTTATGCAAAATCAAGAATTAACCAGACACCAGACAGAGACTCAATCTCAGAGATTGAGAGAGAAACTATATCTAAACTTGATCGGATGAATTGTACGTAGATGCATTATAGGCTCAAATACAGTTAAGTTTCGCATCAACTAAAGGCAGCAACAAAACATTTTTGAATACTTTTTCGTTTATTATAACAAAAATAAAAATCTAATTAAAAAAAATTCATTCACGAAAATGTTAGAAATAAGCGGAAAGTAATGTTAAATATAGAAATAAAGAGATACATATATTTAACAGAGATCGGTATCAAATAAAGCGTTAAGTGAATATAACATGCCTACATATTAGTTATATCAATAAATTACTGATCCTGGCACTATATAACAGGCGATTTAGATCTGGATAACCAGGCACCAAATGGAATGCTTCGATTATTTACTCTGTTCGGAGTACAGTACAATTCGGGTAGGCTATTTTTCACTTAGTGAGACTCTACTGTATGTAACATATATCAATATCTGATCAGTTCTATCCATATATGAATATTATCAGCTAAAACTTGCAATAAAACGTAGAAAACCTATTAACAGACTGTTCTAACAGAACCTGTTCGATTTCAACAGAATAACAGACTGCTATGTTAGGGCCTCTGTTAGGTAAGTTAGTAATTTTGGAATGCAGTTATAATGCTAGTATACTCTTCTGAAGTTAATGTCTAGTAAAACTTTATCGTTTATGCTAAACACGTCTCGATCAGCTTGACGACTGACAGGTGCGACAGGTAAACGTACGTACGTACGGTATAGCTCCTTATAAGCGGACACACGCACACACATCGTGACATAAGATGCAGCTACTTATAGAATATTGTCTCAGATTTTAATGCAATTTTTTATGCTGAAAGAGACTGCAGCAGAAGCTTTTCTGATTTAAATTGATTTTGAGCTTGTTATTTTTCTTTTTATATATTTATTTTTTCTTGCCTCCCATTGCAATAATTAAATAGCCATAAAGGGAGCCGAAGGTCGTCGACAAATGGCCATAAAGGTCAAAGTGTCAGGTTGTTGCCAGGTGATGTCACAGTTTTTTTTTCTTTCTTTCTTTATTTTATTTGTTTTTGTTGTATTTTTTCCTTCTGCTTCTTCTTAAGGTCTCGCTGTAAGTTGGCAAACAATGGAGCGGCGCCTGGTCCAGTGCGCATCTTCATTTATCTTTTAATTGCAAGTCGCCTGGTTCACCTTGCATTTTCTTTGTGTTTTTGTTGTTGCTGCTTTTGTTGTTGTTGGCTGACGTTTAATGCTAATTGACGAAGCGCAGCAACAGCAACAATAATATCAACAACAACAGCAATAAAATTTGCACATTTTTAACTAGGCAATAAATAAAAATCATCGAATCGAATCGCCCGCGATTTTTATGCGCGGTTTAAAACGCGCACAGGTATTTTATATTTTTCATATTTTCAGCGAAAATTTATGGGAAAAAAATCGTGGAATTATGTATCTACAATAGATATGTATTACTATCTACATACATATACTAGTCGCAGTAGGTGTTGTTGCAATTAATTGTTTTTTAAT
The DNA here is from genome assembly GCA_035045065.1 of Hirtodrosophila trivittata. Classification (NCBI taxonomy): domain Eukaryota; kingdom Metazoa; phylum Arthropoda; class Insecta; order Diptera; family Drosophilidae; genus Hirtodrosophila; species Hirtodrosophila trivittata. The sequence goes on from JAWNNK010000816.1 coordinate 6,440,097, forward strand.
TTGAATTTCATCAATGAATCAATTCAAGTCAATTGAACAAGTGTCATTCTGCTTTCAGCTATGCACGAACCATGTGAACTTCCGGTTCGTGGCGCATGAGTCAGTTTCTAAATACGCTATGAATGTGAATGTGAATGCGAAAATGAAATGAAAATTGAAAAGCACAAATAAATAAATACAAAAAATTAAAACGCAGATTGTTGAACTATTAGATTGAAGAGCCACAGTCGATAGAAATGTTATGAAGAAAATATAACATCGCATACGGAAGACGTTCAGAACATAAACAGAAGAGGTTAATACAGATTCGGATAATCGATAATTAACCGTACTTAAAAGTCGCTAACACTGTTAAACACTTCGTTTAACTTTTAACCTGCCTCTCCCACTCTTAATCTCCATGACAAAACTTAAGATTCAAGCAGCTATGTTAAGTATTGTCTCCAGCAATGAGTATTTATGTGCAAATATAACTATTACTTCAACCAGCACTTTGGGTAAGTGAGTTGACACCTCACAGTGTAGGTACAGTACGCCCTCGGTTTGCGCAACACAACAAATTCTTAACAATTCAAAATTATCTAAATACGCGGAATGACAGAGTCTAATGTCCTGTTACTAATAATATTCAACATTTAAGTGTGTTACCAGAATATGCCTCTACATTTTTAAACTAACTACCATTAAGTACGTCAATCAAGAGTTTACTGTATAACTATTAGTTGTAGCAGCTTTGTAGGTATTTCACCCCACAAAGCAAACACAAATACTTTATAATCTGATCATCAAATACTAACGACAATTTGCAATCGGAATTACATATGTACGTTTATATTTAAATATTTATATATATATATATATATATATATATATATATATATATAGAAATATATATATAATGTATACAATTATTTTGTGACATTGTCAACGGGTTACCCAATACGAAAATATTTCTTACCAGCAAAACAATATCAACAACAACAGCAACAAATGACAACAGAAACAAGCGAGAAAAATAAACACAAAATAAACTAAAAGAGAAGAAAAAAAATCATATCGCATTTATGACAAGCCAATAAAATGTAAATTTAGTGGCCAACAACAGCAAAAACAGCAACAACAACAATGGTAACAGCGGCAACTAAACACAAATTCAAATAAACTTAAAAAAAAAAAAACGGAAAAATAAGCCGGCCGCATAAATTAACAAAAGGAAAAACGGGAAAATAAAAACGAAACAAGAAAATAAAAACAAAAACAAACCGAGGCGACACTAACGGCCGAGCGATAAAAAAGTGTGGACGTTCGTGGCAGGTGAAGAAGATGGTGGCAGGGAGGAGTGTGGAGGGAGGGAAAGGGGGGATTGGTTGGGAATGTCGTGGAAGACACGTGGGTGTGAAATTGAGAGCGAAACGAGCAGTGAAACGAAATGGAATGGAACTAAAAGCTAATATGACTACAATTACCGTTAAATGCTGCTGTTCTGCAATAACAACAAAACAACAACAGCTACAAAGAAGTAAGCTAATTCTAGTCGAGCAAGTTCGACTCATAGATACCCTGCAGACAAAACTAACGTAACACAGACTACAACTCAACGACTTTGCCTTTTCCTATTCGCCTCTCACACTTTTACTCTCTTCCTATGCCTCTCACCCTTTGACTCTCTCCAGTCTATCTTTGCCTCCCTTGTTTTTCCTCTCCTTTTTAACCTCTCTCTCACACTCTCTTTTATAACTATCATATGTATACATCTACCCTGCGTTGCTTTGCTTTGCTCCCTATTTCCATTGAGTGGAGGGTATCTGAAAACCTGTTACACTTTAGCTGCGTTGCTGCTGACTCACTGCGCAGGCGTGCGGCGCTCTGCTAATTGCCAGCGCCGGCAGCAGGCAGCAGGCAGTAGACAGCGATCAGCGGGCTCGTGTGAGTGACACCAGGGTTTAGCTGCGCTGTCGCCGTTGACGTCGCAGTCAACGCTGACGTCGCGTCATCAAGAGTTGAACCGAATAATTTGCATTTAGAGTTTTTTGTTGTTGCTTTAACTTTGTTTGGGTCGTTCACATTGCCGTAGGTTGTGTATCGATTAACACTTGCTTAGAGTTACTTAAAATACATTCGAATTATATGTATATTATATTACACTATGAGTATAACATATACATATATCTATATTACTTAGCGTATACCCAAAAATTAATTTATTTTTGTTTGCGCATTGTATTAACATACCGAAATGTGCTGCAATTTGAAACGTGCACAATGATCGCTTATCAAATTCGTTGACTGAAATAACGCCCAAAATTAATGTGAATTTAATTTGAGTTTTTCGACTTAAATGCAATTTTATGTTCATAAAAGTAAATAAGCCAAATGAAATATGTACTTATAAATACTTATAAATTTATACATACACATACATATATACATACATATTTATATGTAGAATGTATGTATGTATGTAGAAAAAGTAAGCGGATTGCGCGAACTAATTACAGTTAAGTAAATCGAGTGCTTCTTATCAGCAGCTTGCAAAACTGTCGCGTCGCGCCTTCAATTTCGATTGTGCGCCATTTATCAATATCAAGCAGTCAATCTTTATGTACTTTTGCGGGTACACAGGCATATTAAATATGTATATATATACATATAAATCCATACATATATATTATACATTTATACAAATTTTCATAAAACGAAAACAATTTATGCGACAAGGCAAACTCACAGAAAAGTCACAGAGCAAGCGCAAGGTATAGAATGGATTCATACAGCTAAAAGGGGAATGAAGTGGACATGGGCCAAATTAAGGAATGAAATGGAATGAAACGGAAAAATATTAAGACGTAAAGTTGAAGTTGAAATATTTAAGAGCACTAGAATAATTCTTAACATATTTATTATGCATTATAAGTCAAGATTAATGTGAAACAATGGAATGGAACACAAATAAATATCATTTAAAAACTTGAATATATAATTTATAGAGTAAATATATACAGATTTTTAAAGATTATCAGGAATTTTGATTTGATAAAGCTAAATTTTTTTATAACTTTGATCTGATTCCTAAAAAGATCTCTTTTCTAGCGAGAGTATTCAACGATCGAGTGAAAGTAATTTTTAATTGTTCTTCTTCTTTTCTTTCCCCTCTCTCTTTTTCCCTCTCTGTCAATTCGGAGTACCTATTAAGCCGCCCTCATTTGATCTACAGATATGTATATATGTTTTATATGAACGAACATAATTTGAATATGCCACGAGGTTTTCTCTCGCTTTGTCGCTGTGTTATTGCTCCTCTTCTTTTCCATTCATTTTCATCAATCAACATGCGGCAAGCAGCAATAGGAGAAAGGGATGATACAAGGGGCAGGCTGGGCAGAAGCAGCAACATTTTAAATCAACTTTAATTGAAATAAATTGTCATATCATTTACTCAAAAAAAGAAAATGAAAATGGACAAAAAAAATATTTTTATGTGGGCTTCAGAGCACACTCATATCTCTTATCTACTCTGTCCCTCTCTCTCTATCTCTATCTCTCGGTTTCTCTAGTGCTACTTAAGAATTAAAAAATGCCTATAAATTAGGTCCATCAATCAAGCAAATTGAAAATATTGAAATATTGTTGCATTATGATAGAATTTTCAACAATTTCCCCTACACACACAGACACACACACCCTACACACCATTAACTCGATTGATGGACCCAATCGGATAAGAAAAGTCAAGCTCAAAGAAAAAGTCGCAGCTGTCCGAAAGAAACTTGATTGAAACACTATCTACGTATCTATGTAATTGGGTGAAAGTAATTGTTTTTAATTTTAAATAGATTATTTAAGAGTTACCTTCAAAAACATTCAAAAAAACATTCGCGAATTGCGTAAATACATCAAAAGTAAGGCACAAAACCGCAAACGTTAATGTTGGGGAATATCAAGATCCGTTTTTTTTTTCTGGTTTTTTTATACCAACTTTGCGGTTAACTGCGCACGCACAATGAAACCACCTACGAGCTTTAATACTTCCCTACCCCTCCCCTCCCCTCATTTACCTACCCTCCCACACAGCCCCCCACGAATTTACAGCTTAACTATAAAAATTTACGGCAGCAGCGCACTTTATGCAATTTATGTGTAATTTTTCAATTGTTGCACCGCAAAAACGACAAAACCGGAAAAATTCATTGGATGCGATTCCAAAAAGAGTATTACAATTTTGTCACGAAACGCGCATTTCCGACCTCACAAGGTTTATGAATATTTATCATATATAAATATGTATATATTCCCAACACAAGAGCGTTTTGTAAGCTCTTCGCTTCAGTTTTAAGGGAATTGCATGCAAGCATCATATAGAAAAAGATCGGATCGGGTTACTATAACAGACAAAATGTTTGAAAATAAATATGAAATATTAATTAAATAATAATAAATATGAATTAAATTAAATAATTTATTATTATTTAATAATTATTTTTTATTTTTTAATAAAAATTCAATTGCATAAAAAATCTTTCTATTAAACTTTTCTATGTAAAAGAAGTTAAGCGAATGCGTCTAAAATCGTTTTATTATATAGAAATGTATATAAAGTGAATATATAAAGATATATAAGGTCTGTTACTCAAATCTAACTACTATTTCTATTGATTTTCCTTAGCATCGGGCTACTATATAATACAAATTCTAGGGTATTTAGGCGTTAGCATCCCCCCTTGAGTTTTGCTGCTAATTTGGGATGTTGCAATTTGAACCACAATGAGCTGAACTGGCTCGTTTATATGATTAATTAGTGGTTCCTTTGAATCATCAACTTAACTCTTAATTGCCGCTAATTAGAATGACATTTCAAAAGCCAACAAAATGCGACAAAACATTTATATTGAAATTCTTTTATATGAAACGTTTAGCAGAAGTTTTTCAAAAAGTTTCCATTTCAAATTGGATAATAAACTAGCTATAAATCAAAAGTTATATTGGATTGTAAAAGATTCATTATTAATCTAGCAAATAATTGTTTTATTAGCCTAACGATATGGAACATTAAGTATTTATTAGAGATAATATCAATTAGCATATTTTAAGAATGCGTTGAAGGTGTCAATAAACTCAAGAGATAATAAAATTGGGCCCCGTGTTTGGGTCAATATCTAAAAATATAAACTGATTAAGTAGGCCAACCTGAACAGTAGATTCTTCTGTTCATTCTTGGAGCTGAACCCCCCTCTAGCCCCTGCCCCTTGCCCTTTACCCCGCACCTAGCTGAGTCGCTTAACATCAAAGGAAATGTCGTTTTTATGGCTGACATCATAGGAAACCTAGACGAACCCATGGCATTAGATTAAAATCTTTCGTTTTTTTGGTTAAAACGTGCATAGATACACACACACACACACACACACACACATACGCACGGATTTCCAGGTTAATTTATCAAGATCCAAATCATGTCGGAATTATATCTGACCGTAGTCCAAGTCCAACTTCCTTATCAATCACGAAACATTTACATTTGCATTTGCATTTGCATTTGAATGAATGTGAATGTGAATATGAATACGAGTGTGAATATAAACATACCTGCAAATATATAGAAAAACACAAATGAATTAAAAATTTTGAAAAATTACTCTACGAACTTCATAGGAAATTTGCATAAGATATTTTTTTTGATATTTGTATTTTACGTGGGAAAAACGTTAAGGCCAAGAAACTGGAGTCAAAAGTTGACACAATAAATATACGAATATGATATAAACGATTATAAATACTCATCCGAGACCCGTATACATACATACAGACATATGTATGTATGTAGAGATAACTCGATTGGATATCATGCACAACAAAATGAAAAGCCGCAAGTCGACCCGCATTTGGTGGGCTATCAAATTACACGACCCCCCGCCCGGGGCGACGGCGGGGACTCATTCGGAACGGTTTAAACAATTTACGCGCGTTGTCAAAAAAAATAAAACATAACAGAGGAAGAGGAAGAGTCAACAAGGAGTGAAATGGAATAGGTGCGAAACGGGAGGCGATTGGGAGTTGGGGGAAAACACAAGTGTTTTGGGAACACGTGTGAAAACAGCGTTTAACATATTTGTTGTTGTCTATGTAAATATGTAAACAAATCCAAGCAGACACAGGGGGAAAGAGATGGTTTGAGTGAGAGTGAGAGCGAGAGAGAGTAAAAACAACAACAAAACAAACAGACAGACATACAAGTAATAGAATTGTTGCTTTTTGCTTGTTATTAACAGTGAAAACAACGGTAATAAAGGCTGCTGTCAGATGACAATTGTCAAGGAGAGAAAAGAAAAGAAAAGAAAAGGTACAGATTAGAGGTGTGAGCGAGAGGTAAAGAAAGTTAAATAACGCGAATTGAGCTCTTGTCCCAATATTTATAGAGCCTACTGTATGTGTGTATGTTAGTTGTTGTCCACTCTCGGGTGATCTTCCGTGTATATTTTTGAGGTTTTTGTTTTTTTTTGCTTACCGGATAATACATTCCTTGCGGAGGAAGAAAAAATGCCCCGGAGCCCCACAGTTTGACGGCTTTTTGTGTTTACAGTTGCGTCGCAAATTATGTGTACAGCTTTGCTTCGTTTAGTTAAACACCAAATACTTATATTTGCGTGTATTGTTGTTGTTTTTCTTTTATTGTTTTTCTTTCTTTCTTTTGTTTTTGTTAAGGGTCTGTAAATAGGAGTTAGTCAATCTGGGATATCTTTCCACCTGATTTAAAACTGAGTTCTAAGACGTGGCATTTATTTTATTTCTTAATTTGTTTTGATTTTTATTTGGTTCTTAGTCAAATGTTTTTGAGTATTTTCTTTAAAATTTACGATAAATTTTTATTTGGCACAATTTTCAATTTGAGTAAAGTTTCACTTGGGAATTAGTTGCAGCTTACGATTTGATTGAATGATACTGTGTGGAATGGGGGACAAATTGATATTAATTGAAATATGAAATAAAAAACTGAATAATAAAACAAGTTCCCAAAGGAATATTAACTTGAAATTAAGCTGAAATCTGAATCTGAATACATTTAAAAGTTTTCAAACTTATTTCAACAATATTTATGCTAAACATTTTCCGTTGTTTATCTCTAAGATATTTCAAAGATTCTGACATGTTTCTGACGCAGTTTTTGAGATACATGTATACAATATATAGTGATTCCTCGACCGATTTGGATATTGTTTTCTAAATAATGTTGTTAACAACAATGAATTCTTGTTATTGTTTAGGGGTTGCTCTCGCTACCGACGGGACAGCAGCTAAAGGATGTTGCATGGCGGCGGCTGTGCCAAGCCAAACGAAACGAAACGAAAACAGAAAATGCGCAAAAAGACGGAACAAAAACACAGCGCAAACGCGAAACAAAAGAGACAAAGCAAAAAGCATGAGAGACAACCACGCGCTTTCAGATGCCGGCCAGCCAGAAGCGTAGACCCAACGGGGCAGCGGCAAACGTAGCCACAGTTTCCAGTTGAATGAAATGTTGTGTTTATAAAAAACAAAAAAACAAAATACAAAAACTATTGCGATTCTTTGTTTGTTGTTGTCAATGTAAGCGCCGTTGTTGCGATTGCAGTTAAATATTATTGGTTGGCTTATTTCACGATATGTATTCGTTTGCGTCTTCACGTTTTCCTCTGCTGAAGGCGTCCCACAAAGGCAACGCTTTGTCTGTGCCTATCAAAAACACACACAAAAAAAAAAAATACAAAAAAAAAGAGCAAAACAAAAACAAAAAAACATTTCGAATTTGTTGTTGTTGTATTTGTATTTGTATTTGTTGCTGTTGTTTCTGTTTTTGTTGATGATGTTATTGTTTTTGTTTTGTTGCTTTTGTTGGTTGCTTGGATGCACTTTTTGGTTATGCGACGGCGGCAACAACACATTCTTCTCTCTGGCGGGACGGACGACGGGGACAGGCGACAGGCGACAGGCGACATCATCTGGCACACACATTTTGCGAGTATTTTTGTTAATTCAATGCGAAAGACAACACACAAAGGGAACGCCGAGAAGCAGCTGAGCGGCGTTTAGAAGTATTGGTGCGTTTGTGTGGATTTGGATGCTGCCGCCGCTGGTGCCGCAAGAGAGATGTGAAAAATCGAATCAGAAAAAAAGAGGCTTGTGTAGGCACAGTGGAGCGAATGACAGTGTTAAAAAGGATCTCAGGATAAACAGGCAGGCGCAGGCATCAGCCATGAAATGTAAACGAAGCGCAAAAAGGCACCGAGCAAGAAATGTGCGCAAAATAAATTGCGAAGGGAGAGAGACAAGGGACGGCGGCCAAAAACATGTGGCGAATTGAATGAATTTATATATATATATATATTATGTTATTTTTTTTGTTTTTTTTTTTTGTTGTTTCGTATGAACTATGATGATGCTGCTGGCAGCGTACAAGCGGACGAAAGGGGAAGGCAGAACAGACAGGCACAAGAGAAATCACGTCCCTCGCGCCTGTCTGACGCGACTCTGTGACGTTGCCGCTTCTGTTGGTGCTATAGTGCCTAAGCGTGTGTGTTTGAGTGTGTGTTGTGTGTGTGTGTGCGAGTGTGTGGACGCTGAGAGAGATGGCATATATATTTATTTTTAACTTTTCATTTCATTTTGTATCTGTACGTTGCCGATTCCAATTTGTATATATAAATATAAAGAACATGGCTCGTTGTTGCACTGCACTTTTAATTCTAATTTTGAATCACTTGAGGTTTTATTGTTGCTATTTAGAATATTTCATCAAACGTATTTGTTATTGTTGTTGTTTAGCATTTAAACAATTATGCGGCTTGTTTTGAAATTTGTTTATTCACAATAAGTTAGAAGCGTGTGTTGGTTGGATTTCCACTTTGATGCGAGTCCCAAGACTCCCACGACTTGTTGAGATGAGCGAGAATATTCAACTACTACTGGCAGGGAAATACGCGCGCAACAACACTTCAAAAATTTACCGCAGTCACAATCAAAGACGTCCGCTCGCAACGACAAATGAAATGCGAATGAGAGATGAAAACGAAGCCCACGACTACAGAGGATGCCAAGCATTGCTGTTCAGAGAATGTTATGTGCCTTACGCGAGATGAGAGCGTAAATCGAGAGAGTAACTACAATTTTACACAACACGCAACTGCTCAACACTGTTCACGTTGGCGCGCTCTTTTTGATTTTGAATTTCAATTTAAAAGTTATCAATGAAATGATCAAATATATGACTTAAATATTATTTTAACTTGAAGACAATCACTTAACTTATTTTATTCAATTATATTTGATGCCTAAACACAAAAGAGCGCGAGCTACGCGCGCTCAGAGTGTAATAACAGACCAGCTGTTGGCGGCTCTGTTAACTTAACAGACTCACTATACTGAGTGTTGTTAACGGCACTTATCGATAGCTTGCGTTGCGCGCGAATATTTGAAATTTGAATTCAATTTAACGACAATGAAGTGCAAATAAAAGACCGGAATTTAACATTTTAAATAAACTTATCAAATTAAAAATAGAGAGAAAACTATAAAAATAAATAGCAATTAAACTAATATAAAGAATACAAGGAAATTAAGAAAAAAATTAACAATAATAAAAAATTAAACCGAAGGCTTTCAAGGCAACACTGACTTGGTCTGAGGTCTCTTAATTGCTTAAAGATAGTCAGTCTTCTTTAGGTTTTCAATTACAGCAAATAGAAGATAACTTTAACTAACATTAAACTATTCTCTTTATAAACAAGTTATTTCCAGACCTCAAGAGGAAACCTTTAATATAACATGAAATTGATACCTATTGAAGTAACAGTGCTTATAGTTCACTTTAAGAATCGAAATACTCTTTAGCTGTCAGATGCCTTGCTACATTTGGGTTCACTTTAAAAGGCAGCAGTATGCCAAGGATATACGTAATAATAATATATAATGATATCGAATCAATTCGATTCGAGTAGTTCGAATACTTGTTGTTTGCTTTAGGAATTGTTGTAATTGGATGTCAATTGTCCTGTTAAATTTTGGTACACCGTAATTAGCAGCATAAAAGGGATATATGTATAATGGACCAATTGTCCGAATATTGCAACAAATTCCATATTCCATTAACCAGAGACAAAGGACAAACATTTCAATGGGAAGCTACCACCAGTTGGCACCTTGAATGAAATTCTTGCTTTGTGCTATTATCAGTACGAAAATTTGATTGCATTTCCAGGCATGCAGCCAAGCGGAGAGTTGTATGCCTCATGCAGCCAATTACACACAAGCTCACACACGCACACACGCACACATCAAGAGTGAGACACATACATGTGCTTGTGTCATGTTGTCAGGCAGCTCAACAAACAACGTAGCATCCGTCCATGTGAACCCTGCCCCTTGCCTTACACATGCCTTATGACCCCTGCCCATGCCAGATGGCTTTTGCCTTTTGCCAGTTGCCCGTTGCCAGTTGCCAGTTGCCCCTTTTTGCAGTGGGCAACAAATCAAAAATGCGCCACGGTGGCAGCAGTAAAACCAAATCAAAAGTGACATTGCCTCATTTTCGGCTGCCCCAAACGCCTGACGCTTGTCAAGATTGCATTAGCCGTATGTGAACAGCAGCATCAGAAGTAGCAGCAGGAGCAGTAGGCATAGGGAAACAGAGCATAACCCGAAACAGGACAACGGTCCGGGGCCAGGCCCAGGCCCAGGTCCAGGCGGAGCGAGCGTGCGAGGCTTATTAAGCACTGCGAGCAGTTGACAAGGCGACAAAAGGACAAAGGGACAAAGGAACAAAGTGGGAATACTGGACAGGACAACGTGTGGGTGCAGATTTAAAATGCAAATAGCCTTCACGAGCTGCGATCTGCGTGCTGGAGCAACAGCAGCAGCTGGTAGCAGTTGCTGGCAATTGGTTGCAGCAAAAGGGCTGGTCAAAAGGTCCTGCAAAAATGTAGCCACAACGCTGGAGGCTGGAAAGTACCTATTTTTGCACTATGTGCGTTGAAGTTGCCGCATCCGGCCGTATCCTGGACCTGCCACACAGGCCATTCTATCAAGTGTTGGCTTGGCGACAATGTCGTTACCGTTACCCCACCCACAACCACCCACTCATCCCACCCATCTCCTACTCCTCCCACGCATATCCTCCTCCACCGACTGCGTTATGGCTTGTTTTAGTTGTTTTGGGTTCTGCTTGATGGTCGCTGCTTGCATAAATGCAAATCCCGTGGAGCCGGGCAACTTTTTAATCCCCGTTGGCCAGCAAATTGTCGCCGCCTTAACGATGCACCAGGACGAAGAAGAAGTGCTTGCCAGAACCCAATGCTAAGCTAAGCGGATTGGCTTGGCGACCAGCTGATAAATGTGCTAATAAAAGGATCCACCGTAAGCATAGAAAACCGATATATATATATATGTTATATGTATCTATATTTCAGCAGATATCTGTTAGGCTATCCCAAGGCTCATTAACAGAGCGTTAACAGTGAGGTCTCTCATCAGATTTATATCTATTCTTTAACCTCAACTTTCTATTTGCTTAAAGGTAAAAAGAGCATTCAGATTACAGCTGTATATTTGCACATAACATTAACAGTAACAGTAACAGCAGCGTCACTTCGCTGTTATGTAACGCGCTTTGTAAGTGCGACTTATGCAAACAGATTTAGCTGAAGGGGATTATAAAAGAAATGCTTCCTCTTAACAGTTTGTGTAACATAATCTTACCCTAAAGCTCTTTAGACAAGCAATTTTTTAACGGAATCAACCTTTCAAAGGTAAAACGCCTAGGGATATATATACTTATATATATATATGTGTGTGTATATTCCAATTTTCTGGTTACAAATTTAACTATTTTCAGGTTTTTGGCACATAGAAACCGTTTGAGCTTAAGAAAAGCGCAGCGAAGCGCGGCAACCTGAGAAAACTAACACACACACAGAGAGTTGCCCTTAAGGGGAGGCGTTGGAAGAGAGTTGGAAGAGTTGATATATGGATGGATGGGTAGTAGTGGTAGTGGTAGTGGTAGTAGTGGTGTGGGTGGATTGTGGGCGGATGAGTGGCCAACAAACCGCAAACAATAACAAACGATGGCCAAGGCGAAATACAAACAGAAACTGAGACCGAAACAGACGCTGCCTGCTGACGACGCCTACGACTACAAAATGGCTACAAAGGAGCCGCAAGAGATGGCCCCTCAGGTGGGTGGGGGGTGTGGCGCTCGCAGGGCGTGGTGTGTCATTTGGAAGCAAAAAGGATTTATGATGCTTGTTATCGCGCAGCCAGAACGACGCGACGCAAGGCAAACGATGACAAAAGGTGCCCAGCAAAAGGATACACGAAATGAAAGGGATGGTGTGTGAGTGTGTGTGTATGTATGTGAGTGTTCGCAATGGCGCGTAGCGCAGATAAAATCTCCGCTTCACACACACAAAAAGTATTGCATACTTTTCGGCAGGCGCTCGTAAAACTCATGGGAAACATGTGTTCATTCATTTGTAGCTAAATTGTTGTTATTATACCCTGTAACCATTATCAAAAGCGACTCAAATAGGGTATAATTGATGCTTTAGTAGGCGTACGTAACAGACAGAAGTCCTTCAGGCGATTTTAGGTATCTTTTAGGTATGTGAAAATGGGAGTTTAACCATCAACTTTCTGTCTTGTAAAGCAAATCAAACGCATGCTTTCGGATATACTAGGGGTATTCCTTTAGACGACCTTTGATTATTTAACTGCAATTTGCACTAATTTCGAACTCCAAGTTTGCATCTCATAAGTCCAAGAGTTAAGCTTCCAAATCTCAATTCCGGGTAGTCCAGAAAACAGGCAAAGATTATCCCTAATGCAGCGCTTGTCTTGTCCCACATACTAAGATTAATCTGTCTAAGATTAATCTAATATACTATATATATACTCTGAGATATATAAAGCTGATAGAGTCCTTCTGTTCCTAAGCAGAATCAATAGCTCAGTCAGAAGTATATCCTTCCTATCAAAAGGAAGTCTCGTTCATCTATAGATTCTGCTATAAACTACCTTATTATAATCCACTTAAAGATAAAGTATCTTTCACATATGCAGATACATTTAGTCAATATATAATGCTAAGTTTCTATAAGATTCTGCAGGGTATCTGCTAGTCGCAGAGACTCAACTTCAGCTGTGCTTTTCTAGGCTGCCTGCGACATATGTAGACTAATCGCAAGTTTATGTCGCAGCTTAGGCTGCAGGTAAAATCAACCAGTTTTACCGCTTCACACACACACACACACACACACAAAGAGTAGTGACACGTGTGTTGGGCATAAAATTTACATTAATTAAATTTCATAATAGGCCTCCGATAGGCTGTCCCTAATTAAAAATCCAGCTCAAAGGAAAATGAAAAGAAAAGAATAGAATGAAAGGAAATATCAGAATTATATATATATATATATATACATATGTATGTATGTATGTGTATGTGTGTGTGTGTGTATATTAGATGCATGGAGACTCGTAAAAGCAAAAGTTGGCCATTAAGAGCACCTAAAAGTATCTATTAGCCTGCTTTTTGGTTGGGCACGGGCTAAATGAGTCAATAAATTAAAGCACGCTGAATGCCGGATAGGAGTGGAAGTGGAAGTGGATGTGGATGTGGGACTGGGAGTTGGAGCTGGAGTTGGAGTTGGAGTTGGAGCAGGACTTCCTGGCTGAATGTCTCGGACGAGCCAGCATAACGAGCCAAAAACATTGCATTAAAAAATCCATTCATTAAAATGGCAAAACGTGGCACAAAATTTATGGCCCCAAGAAGATGTCGACGTTGGCGTCGCAGTCAAGTTGGATGTGGACTGCGTATGGTGCTTGTGTGTGTGTGTGTGTGTGTGTGGTCGTCTCAAGTGGCAGCGCATTTACTTCGTGGTTGCCACAAAAGAGGAAGCCAACAGCAACAAAGCTGCCACACAAGTTGACAGGTAAACGCTCGACCGCCAGCAACTGTGCCACACTTTAACTTTCTTTAAGTGCTGCAGTTGTTTATGCTCCGATGATAGTTAAATATCCACCCAGCTAGAGCTACCACAAGTTCAAGAGTTCATCTCGAGATTAATCTCGCACCTGGAAGACCCCAAAAAGCTCTTAATGCATGCCCCATGATGATTAAAGCTGCCAACAAGTGGGAGCTCAGCATGAACAGAATCCCCCAGGAAGTGAGCCTTAAATGAAGCTGTTAATGTGTGTTTAATATTGTCTTACCCAAAGCACATTAAAGCTTTAAGTGAATATGAATTAAATTCCATAATCTGGAGAGCCTAAATTGAAGCTTTCTCTGCACTTCTGATATTGTATATATAAAGCTTTCACTTTATGTCTGGTATTATGTTTCCAAAAGCCCATTAAATCTATAAGTGAAAGTTGGTTTGATTGAAAGTTGAACATTGTATTCAACCCTAAGTAATACAGAGAAAGAATAAAGCTTTTGATGGCTGTGTCATAAGCACTTTTTAAAGCACATTAAAGCTCCATATGAAATCTTTCAAATAAGTATACACCGATAAATGCCATAAGAAAAGAGACCAAAATGAAACTTTTAAATGCTACAAAGAAGATCAGTGTTCAAAGCACATTAACGCTCCAAATTCAAGCTTTCATCTAAGTATAAATCCTCTAAGAGAGAAGCTTAAACTAAGTTAAGATGATTAAAGCACATTAAAGCTCAAATTTTAAGCTTTAAAGTAATTGTTAATAATATGATAAATTTCCGAACAAAAGGTGCCAAAACTGAAGCTCTTGCTAGTTAAGATGAAAGCACATTAAAGCTCTATCAAAAAGCTTTCATTCCTTTACATCTTTCTCTCTTTGGACAACCTCTTGCTTTGTTTCATATATTTCCAATTACTTTGCTATTCGTCAAGATTAATCCTATTTTAATGAGTGATTTAAGGCAAATGTCACCTAGGGAAATTTGTCGATTTCGGGGCGTGGTTGATTTGAGGAGGCGGCAGTTCAATGCGCTCGTCCTGCACTCAATTATAATTTGCTCAGACAGACAAACAGCCCCAGAGCTCAAAACATGGCCCTTTGCTCGAGGCCTCCAGGGAGTCGCCTGGGTCCTCGTCATGCCATTAGCAGAGAGCAACAGCCTCACATGTGTGCGGTGTGTGTGTGTGGGAGTAGGTGTGTGTGAGTGTGTGTGGAATGTGCGAATGTTTGTGCGATTCAATGAGGGGGAGGACACCGAAAAGTGTGCAACATTTGCAAAAGTTAAAAGCATTTGTCGGTTTATCATACACACACACACACACACACACACACACACATCCTGCCCACAACTCTTTTGACTAAAAAGATCCTTTTCACTCATTTCATTCGGTTTTGAGCTTGTGATTTCATTTCACATATTTCGTTGCGGTTTCTTTGGTTTCCCTCAATGACTGACACAATATAATAGAATGGAATGAAATTCCTGCATAAACTTATAGGAAGCAATCGTCCTGGACTCTCGTCCTACATCCCAGGCTAAGTCGACATTAAGTTGAATTCTATGGGCTTACCTTTAAAGGCCTTTTCCAAGTTCAAATTTGTGTTCAATTTTCCATAAGCATAAGAATATATTTCATTTAAAAGCTAAAGCTCCTTTCAAGTATATCGAAACTTCACTTATTCTGCAACATTTGCTTCTGCTTAAAGAGTTTCAGCTTGAGACAGGACTTGAGTTGTTTTTCTTATTATATTTTGTTATACTATGAATATATATTATATATTTCTAGCTATTCTATTTTATATATTATATTTTTTATTATTTTTTAATCATTTTTGATTCATTAACAGAACATGAAACAGTTTCTGTTTTTAAGCATCTTCTTGGAAAGTCTGGACAATGATGTGAAAGGAACAAGCATATACATATCTATCTAAGATAGAAAGGGACAAATATAGTGGGCTTTAGATGGAGTAAACAGTGAACAGGCTCATAAGCTCTGATTGTCTTCTTTAAGACTAAAAAGTTCTAAATTTTCGACGCTTCTTCTGATATCTTCGACTTTCACTCATTTTCCTAACCTTCCATCCACTTTTATCTATCGAACAACCTTCTATTACTGTTCTTGTCCAAGAAAGAGATAAGTACATAAGACTCTGTTAGAGAGGGATGGGTATAGCACAAGTTTACCTGGCATCGAAGGCAGCTGTCAGGTTGGTCAACTGCAATTGGCCAATTCATCATGTGGGCAGCTGCAGTTCATCAGTTGGCTCTGACATGTCCTTGCTTGCATTGACTTGTTTATGTTTGTACTTTAAAGTGCTCTTGAACGTCTTCTGTTTTATGATATGCTTAACAGTTGCTTAAGTGTTCCCTTAACAGTTGTTTAACAGTTGCTTAACAGAGGCTTGGAAAACTCTCATATCATTTATAGATAAACATAAAAGGACTTGGAATCCTATCTTGGGTTAGAAAGGTAGCATTAAGGTGACCATCGCTGATTAGACAATGCTCCATACAACATTAGGGTGACCAGCGTTGATTATAGTAAAGACTCTATACTATAATAAATTGCAAGTCCCTAAACACTTGTTAGTCCCGACTTGTCCAAATTTGTCCTAACTTGCGCTGCTTTGTCGTGGTTTGTCCTGGCCTGTCCTGGTTCGATTTGGAACTTTCTGGAAACTTCCTCTGGTCACACATCCACCATCCACCTGCCAATGGGCTGTCACATAATTACCAATGGCAAAGTCAATCAAAGAAAAAGGAAAAATACTGCGCAAAACTTGCGCTAAAAGCCCGCAAAATGTGTGTGTTTTTTTTTTTTTAACTTGCTTCAATTTTCTTTATTCTTTGCTTTTCACTTACTTTTTTTCTTTTTTTTGGCAAGACCATAAGAAATGGCTCTGGAAGTGTGAGGCAAGATCTAAAACATGGCTCGTAGTGAAAACTTATTATATTTGACTAAAATCCAAAAAGATGCAATAAAATTCAATTGCGAACTTCGGCGTGGAGCAAATGAAAACAAAATAATGAATATACTTAAGGCACACACACACACACACACACATACAGAGAGAGAGAGAGAGGGAGAGAGGGATAAGCAGTAGAAAAGGTCGCCGCAAAACTTGGCAAGTTCTTGCCACAGACTTTTGGCCATAAGAAAACACAAGAAGTGGCTGGAAGGTGACGGCAAATTTGGAGGCGGAATGCCGCTCTTCCTCTTCTCCTATCACCCCCCTACTTACCCTCCCCCCCCCCCTCTCTCTCTCTCTTTATAGTATTTCTGGGGGTTGGGCCTGTGGTGGCCTGCAGCAAACACATGTCAAATGCGCTTTTAAAAAACAAGTTTTTCCTTCTAGCGTAAAGTTGCAACAGGACGGCGGACTAAGAAGGGGGTGGGGCTGGGGGGGAAAGAAAATCAAGGGAAAACTGCTTATCTCGACAAAAAGCCAAAAATGTATGGCGGGCGTCAGGGCAAAGAGGGGCGTGGCTGCCGCTGCACTAATGGTGCCAAGCAACCGGAAATGCCGCCATGCATGTCTGCTTCTATTTGAACAAAATGGAGGCTGTGTATCGCACTGAATGTGCCTCTCTCTTTGTGTGTGTGTGTGTGTCCATGTGTATGTGCATGTGTGTGTGCATGTGTGTGTGGAGAGATCTTGATTGCCTTTTGCTACTAGCGAAATTTATAAGAGTTTCATGCTTTTTTTCTCTCTCATTTTGTTTTTCCCTCGTCACAACTTGCCCTGGCTTCCCCCCCCCCCCCCCAAATTTTCCTATATCGTTTCCTTTTTTTTTGCTATGATAATTTCCGCAGTTTGGCGTATTATATAAAACAAGTGCAGTCACCGCCAGTTTGATTTGATGGCCGACTTTCTTTTCTTTTCGCTGCTTTCCAATATATAAAAAAAAAACAACAAAACAAAAAATGAATGAAGAAAATGCCAGACTACGAAATACCCTTAACCTTTGGCAGATATGTCCTCAGAAATACTCCAACTGCACTTTACAGCCACTCTTTGGCCTAAGTTCTTTATTGAATTAAAATCAGAAGACGATAAATATAATATTAATCAGAACAGATCGCAAATAAATTTGAGGAAAGTTTAAAAAAAAAATGAATAAAAATAAATAAATAAATATAATAATATAAATAAATAATAATAAAAAAAAAAAACAATAAATAACCTTTAGAAGTTTTTATTTTAACTTAAGTTAAATAAATTAATATTAATACATATTTTTTCTACAAAAATATAAGAAATTTATTTTAAAAAAAAGAATTAAATTTCATTTTTTGAGAAACTTTTTTTATGAGAGTCGTAAAATAAATTTTATTTTAAAATGAAAAGCAAAAATAATAAATTTAATTCTTTTATATAAATATATAAAAAAAAAATATTTGTCATCTTTTCTTGTTAAAAAGTAAAAGTAAAAATAATAACTTAAATTTAAATAAAAATTATTTGCCAACTTTTCTTATTAAAAGAAAATCAACAAATATAAATTTTCAATGTCTTTTGAAGCAAATTGTATATAACAAATGTTGCTATATATATTTATCTTTATATAGTCATAAATATGTGTACTTTTATATTATCCCATCCCACTCTCTCCCCTCCCTCAAATGCTCAAATCGAATAAAGCAAATACATATATTTCAGAATATATCAATGCAGATTATAAACGTCAGAGCTCATTTTGAGTTTCCCAGGCTTTTCATTGACACATTTTGCGACACTTTTCCGTAAGCGGCTTTGCCTGCACTTTCAGATAAAGGAATCAGTGAAAAGTGTCCTTCAAATTGCAGCTGCAAGCTACGAATGCATCTGGCAAATTGCAATTAAGGCAAAAAGCCACATCTGGGCTTGAATTCAAAACCAGGCTGCTATCTTCTGGCAACACACAATAGCCAAATACTCAATGAAGAATCGGGCCGGCGCCATTCCTTGGCCCAAACTTGTCAAGTAATTAAAAGAAACCCTCGATATTTGCTCGCATTTTGCTTGGAAGTAAGCGGATTTCCATGCATGCAATTTGGGGCAAGTGCAACTGATAAGAAGTTGCCTACACACATGTGTGTATATACACACACAGGCACACACACACACACACACACAGTCGTTGAGAGCTCAATTTGAATTCTGCTGCCGTCAAACAAAAGTCAAGTTAAATTGTAACTTGAATTTAATATGATATAAATCTATCTTTTTGAGATATATCAAGTTTAAATAGATAGACAGACAGCTGATTGATGCTGATCAGGAATATATATATAAGGTATCAATATATATATATATATATACCTTAAGAAGTCGCAACTGCTGCCCTCTGCCTGAAGAAAACTTTATAGACCCCTTTTAGGTACATTTAATGGGTAGAAATACAAATAAATACTATACACGAATATACTAAAAACTAAAGGATAGCAAAAAGGAAAATAGAAAATAGAAAATAGGAAAATATATAAAAAAAAACAGAAACACGGACGTAGCTGGTAAACGTGATGTGTGCCGCGTGCGAAATGCGAATTGGAATTGACATTTTGGCCACTGGCCAAGAAGATGCTTTAGTGAGATGACAGCAAAGGGTTACTTACGGTGGGGGAGGGAGGGAGGGGAGTTGAGGGAGCCATAACGGGGGTCACATTCCTTGCTGCCCCCATTGGCTGGTTATATAAGCAGGCAATAAGCTTACAGTTATTCACATCTGTTACGAGCGTCGTTTTCGCCTACTTTCCACCAAAACAAAAAAAAAACAACTTCCATAAAAAATAGATGAAGCAACACTTCATATTGCATGACAGATGCAGTACAATATATATGTATATATATATATATCTGTATAAATAGAAAATATATATATATATACTTTGATTTGTATCAATGCATTTGTTGAAATCGACTTGGTTTTTGGCTTATATATAAAAACTCTTCGAATAGCGGTAAAGCTAGTTCAAAAGCATCAATAAAATATTCTTCTGCTAGCTGTCTGCTTACAGTCAAGCTTCAATATGACAAACAAGCACAATGCATAGAAATGACTTCATTGGAAATTAAATGAAGTATTTCTCATATTAATTCAAAAATTTCCTTATAAATTCAGAGAGAAATTAAAGATTTTTTCATATTTTTATTTTGTTATATTTAAAATGAAAAGTTTATAAAAAAAGAGAAATTATTAAAAAATTTATGAAAAATTCTATTTAAAATATAAAATTTTTTAAATATATATCAAAAAATTTTTTTGAAAATATAAAAGTATTTCAAAACGTTTAAAATTATTCAAAAATATATCAAAACTTTTATTCGAAATGTAAGAAAAAAGTTTTCAAAGTTTCTTCTTGGAATCAATTTAAGTTGAAGACAAAGCTAATTCGTTTTAAAGAAGTTCGTTATAGGCAACTAGGACTGTGATTCTATGCACCTTGCGATAGCTTAAAGCTATCAACAATAAATCTAACTTAGTTTCTTATTAGAAAACTGGCAACTTTCCGCTATTATTCCCTTGCAGTCTAGGAATTTATATCCTAAAATATCTGATTCAATTGGAATTGCAATAGAATTGGGCTTAAACTTTATTGGCTGTTGACGGGTTCCATTGGCTTTTGGCTAATTGAAATGTACGTTGCATGCTTTAAGTTGCCGCCTACAACGAAGCAAAATACGCGGCCACAAAAGTTTTATTTTTCGGGTTTTCTGTTTCAATTTTTGTTTTATTTTTTTGTGTTGTTTTTGGGAAAATGCAAAGGCGCGTAATCAATGTAATTGCCACGCCCACACATGCTGCATGATGGGTGGTGGCCAGGCAACGTGCAACAACAAAAATAAGTGTGAAACGCTGCACGTTAATTGAATTCTGGACGGCAACAGCAAAACTGCAAAACTCCAGTCGAAAATTGTTCCTAGTTAGTTTTCTATACCCTGTACTCAAATTATAAACGGATACCCATAAAAAGGATATACCCAATGCTAGAGTATATATAGATATATATATTCCTGATTAGCACTTACTTATAGCTTATAGTTTCGTACATGTTTTCAATGAAAACTTCAAGGGTTTTCTATAATAAATACAGAAGTTATGCAACAAGCAACGAGGAAAAGCAGCTGGAAAATTCGCTCAGCTGCTTGAAGCATGCCTGTACGGGGGTGTGTGTATGCGGGTGTGTGTGTGTTAGTGTGTATATATAAACGTTTTAGCTGCTTTGATTACAGATAGTTAGATACAGCATATCTCAAGGTCTGCTCAATTCGACTAAAATCAGCTTTGAAGCTCCTCGTTGTTGTTGTTGTTTCCCATCGTTTGTTGTGTTTTAGCAGCGTTTGTTGTTGTTTGGTTGGTTGGTTTGTAGGTTGGCTTGTAGGTTGGTTGGTTGTTTTGCTGCTTATCCCCAATTTAGTGAATTTTTTGGCTGTTGCAATGCGCCGCGTTGCGATGGCATTAAAGGGGCTCAAAAAGTAGCCCATTAATGGGCACACAGAGTTCACTTTGTGGAACTGTGTGTGTGGCAGTGGCGGACGGGGGGAGGGGATTCGTCCTGCCATCCATTTGCTGGTGTATGTGATTTGGTTAGTGGAACCAAATACCCGTTAAGGGTGTGCCACTGGGGCGGGTCAGTAGGAGTTAGGTGCAGAGATGAGTTCAAAGTAGTTCAGGATGTGATTGTGTCACTTAAATAGCAATCACTGTGACTGAGTGTGAAGAATATGTAAGAAAGTACGAGTTCATAAACTGAGCAACAGATGGCGTGCATTAAACTTAAATTGTTTCTTGAGTATCTAAAGGTGACTTTGGCCTGTTATAACTGTCTCAAATAAAAGTAACACGAAATGTAGCAGTAACTGTGACTGTGAGTATCTTTTATCAGTTCAAAAACTGATCAACAGATGGCGTGCCTGCCACTTAAACGATAAACTGTAATTTTCTTTAATTAATTAATTACCTTTGACCTGTGACAACTGTCTTATCTAACAGTGACACTAAATGTAGCAGTAACTGTGACAGGGAGTACTTATTATCAGGTATTAAAAAGAGCAACAGGTGGACAGGCGGATTGATCGATTATCTTTATATTTGCACCTGTTACTTGAGTATCATAATGTGACCGTGATTGTTACGTTACCTGTGATAAGTGTTTGCACTAATAGTGACACGAAGAATAGCAGTTACTGTAATAGTGACTAAAAAATGACTAAAAGGCTACACTTTATTATCTATTTATAGAATAACCAATAGATGAAGTGCTCTCTAGTTCATCGTTTATCTCTATTTTTGTACCTGTGACTTTAGTATCTTAATGTGACTGTGACTTGTTCCCAGTTACCCGTGACTAAATGCGTTATTAACGTGCAACACTGACAGCAGGAAAATTAAGCTGCTCCTCTGCTGCTGCTGGTACTGTTGATTTTTGATGCTGCCCCTGCTGCATGTTTGTTTTTTGGGCAGCCGCTGATGGCGCTGTCTTCTCAGTGCCGCCCACCCCTCTCTGTTTTGATTGCGTAAATAGTACCACTGCCACCTACCACCTACCAGCTAACGGTTACCGGTTACCGGTTACCGGTCCTTACCCTCTTCCTTTTTTTACACGTCGACAGCGATGACAGAACTTTCCACTTTGCAATTGCAATGGCGGCTGCGAGCTGCTAACTCCACCGGAAGTCAATAAAAGTTGGCCTAGTCCGTAAACTCCCAAACGGCAACTGCAGTCACTTTGTCTAAGTAAATTTACGGTGCTTTCATTTTTGGCTGCGGATGGGCAACGGTAACCAAATTAACGCTGATCACTTTACTGGCTTTCATTCCACAGCAGAACTTCTGACTCAGGACAGTTTCGAGTACGCGTTAAATAGAGCAGGAAGGATACCAAGTCTTAGCTCTATACTCTATACTCTATACTCTATACTCTATACTCTATACTCTATACTCTATACTCTATACTCTATACTCTATACTCTATACTCTATACTCTATACTCTATACTCGATACTCTATACTCTATACTCTATACTCTATACTCTATACTCTATACTCTATACTCTATACTCTATACTCTATACTCTATACTCGATACTCTATACTCTATACTCTATACTCTATACTCTATACTCTATACTCTATACTCTATACTCTATACTCTATACTCTATACTCTATACTCTATACTCTATACTCTATACTCTATACTCTATACTCTATACTCTATACTCTATACTCTATACTCTATACTCTATACTCTATACTCTATACTCTATACTCTATACTCTATACTCTATACTCTATACTCTATACTCTATACTCTATACTCTATACTCTATACTCTATACTCTATACTCTATACTCTATACTCTATACTCTATACTCTATACTCTATACTCTATACTCTATACTCTATACTCTATACTCTATACTCTATACTCTATACTCTATACTCTATACTCTATACTCTATACTCTATTACTCTATACTCTATACTCTATACTCTATACTCTATACTCTATACTCTATACTCTATTACTCTATACTCTATACTCTATTACTCTATACTCTATACTCTATACTCTATACTCTATACTCTATACTCTATACTCTATACTCTATACTCTATACTCTATACTCTATACTCTATACTCTATACTCTATACTCTATACTCTATACTCTATACTCTATACTCTATACTCTATACTCTATACTCTATACTCTATACTCTATACTCTATACTCTATACTCTATACTCTATACTCTATACTCTATACTCTATACTCTATACTCTATACTCTATACTCTATACTCTATACTCTATACTCTATACTCTTCTTTTTACGCAGCGTACAAAATATTTTCTTTTTTAAAAGCTTATTGTTGATTGAATACAACTTGACTAGAGCTTTTTTTAGCCAACTTTTTGTTCAGGATAACCAAGTGTTCAGCTAGCTCTTTTTGAAATCAAGCGCCATCTGGTGTGGAAAATAGCAAAGTGTAATATAGCATTGCCAGCACCATCTAGCGGATAAGTATGCTCACACATTAAGGATAACAGAGCTTGGAGCAAAGCACAAGTGCTTTAGAAAGCTCCATTGATCCAATAGTCAATCTGGGACACAGCTGCAAAGTTCTGAGAAAAGGAACAGTTCAAACAGAGAAAAAGTACAGACGCGACAAAAGCATTTGCGTATTCAGAGAACATAAAACAAAACAACAGAAATAATTCAAATAAAAATAAGATGGAAAACAATTCAAATAGATTTAAATAAAATAATAACTATTTACAAAACAAATGTTAAGTAAGACTCCAACAAAATTGCAAAATTAACAGGAAGTTGGTAAATTGTTCACATTTAATAATGTTGCGCACAGATATTTCCTAACGGACTTTGCTCTTCTGTGTGACGTGTGCAATTGGAGCATGAGAAAATATACTAGACTTTGACATTTGCTAAAACCTGTTGCAAAATCTCGACATTGTTTGGTTTCGTTGGAGAAAATATATACTCCAATAGTCTGTATAATGCTACATTCTTATTAGATATAAGAAAACGAAAGAATTGGTTGAAACAGACATTGGATTCTTATTTTGAAATTTTCACATTGCAATTACATAATCGTTGCCCTCTGTTGTTCACCAAATTAACAGGCAGATTTAGGGCGCTGCCAGCACCACCTGGCGGCCAAATATGTAAAAGGACAACAGAGCTTGGAGCTAAAGCACAAGTGTGAAAGCTCCAATGATGCAACAGGCAATCAGGTACACATTTTAAAAGTTGCAACAGTCGACAAATAGCAAGAAAATACAGTTACAACAAAACACGAAACACAATAAAATAAATGAATAAATAAAAATAGTTAAAAATATGCACGGAAATAACATAAAAAGTACAAAAAACGCACCCAAATGTCTGTATCTAATTCGTCCCACTCCTCATTGAGCTGTTCGTTCATTTCGCAACAGCGATAGAAAATTTTCCAATTGCCGGTAATGGAAATACCGGAAAATGCGTAGTCATAGGTCTGCAAATGCAACGGCCAATCGTCCTCCATGGCAACAAATAAAAAACTTAAATACTTGAACACAAGATTTTAATAAACTCAAATGAAATTTAACACAAAAAAACAAAATAAAACTATTTTTTTTTTAACAAATTAAAAGCAAAATTGCAACTGCCTCCGCGTTTGGTGAAATAACAAAACTGACTGAGAGGACGAGGTGCTTAATGAGAGTTAACCCGATGGCGTTTTTCTTGAGCCGAACGCGCAGAATCTTCGGTTGTGCGGGGGCAGTCAATGAGAGCGACTGAAATGGTGAGTTAACGCGAATAAGATGACACAAGTCTTGCATATTCTATCATACTCGCTCTCACGTAGCTCAAGCTATAAGGGAATAGTTTCTTACTTTTTGTCTTATCTTCGCTTGTTTCTATTCTCTTTACAGCGAAGTTTGTTCATTAGACCCTTAACCCATAAAAGTGGGTAATAAGGGCCTAATAAGTTTGTGCAAAAGTATGTAACAGGTATAAAACACCATAAATATTGATCAACATTAATAGCTGTGTCACACTCTGATAATAAACAATATCCCCTTATGCAGCACGGGAGGGAATGGGGGTGTTTAATAGTAATGCACTTTCATAGCTGTATAACTGTATAGCTGTATAATATGTGTAAAAGTGTATGCACGCGTACGGTTGTACATGGGTTAAAGGTGTTTTGTAGTCGTGTACACTCGACTGCAGCATTCATACTTGTCTTATATGTATGACGTTAATGACATTCCCACTAAGAATACAGTGAAACCTCCCGCTATTGGGCAGACATATCTTTTCGCCAAACAAAAACAAACTCAAGCAAAGTAAAACAAACTAAAACAAACTTAACTAATAAAATAAATTTTCAATACAAATTAATCCCCCTTTGAAGTACAGCTCTCGTGAGCGGTCAGAAGTTGGATGACTGTTAGTGGCTACACAAGAGTGTGATCACTGTAGTATTCAAACAGCATGGCAACAATGCTCTTGTAAAGCGTCTCTTAATTTTGTGTCCTAGAATCTATTGCATTAAGAGAAAGCAAGCAAAAAATAATTCAGCACGAACAGACTGTCTGTCTGCTGTACTCAGCGATTAGTGACGCAAACCACATTTGTGTATGCTTTTAGTAGGGTTTTTTTTAACTAATATGCTTAAAGGGTATCTGTTTGTCGTACTCACCTGTCTCTGATGAAATTCCACGGCCGGCATATTGGCATTTAATTCAACGGCAGACATTTGTTTGAATTGTTATTATGAATTTTCGGCAGAAATGATGTGCTGCAAATTGTTATTGTGCTATGATAGTTTGGCGCTCGCAAGCAAACAAGCGCTCGCACACACACTCACACACAGGCAAACACGCACACGTGCACGTAAATAATGTTATACAAATACACTCACGGAGTGCTTGTAACTGGACATTTGAAAGCGATTTCGGAGACGGAGGCGTTGATTTTGCACGCCTAATTGAATTCGCACAGCGATTTCCCGTTACGTTGTCTGCTTCTTGTTGTTGCTTTTGCTGAAACTGTACGTGTCACTAATACAAATAGCGAAAATAGTGTGCGCTGAATATCGAAAGATATCCTTGATAAGCCTTACTCGGTGGCCCTTTTTGAGTAGCTTTCTGGCTTCTAATAATAGATAAACTTTTGATTTTGTTGCTTATTTACAGTCTTTGACTGGAAGTCATATATATATTCAGTTTATAGAGCTGTAACGAAAGAAAATATATAGAGAAAATTCCATTAATATTGCTTACACACGATGCCTTACATACTATACTAGTGTTTGATTCAAAAGTAAAATTTTACTCTCTGCATAAAATAATCTTTCTTATTGCGTTAACTTTAAGGACAACAGCTCCTGTGGAAGTTGCAAAGCGCTTTCAAGTGCGAACAATCGCATTTTGTTCCTTCTATGCGGATACCGACCTATTGGCCAACTAACATCTGATGGCATCTAAGTGAATTCCGATTGATTTTCTGGCTTTTTCCTTTCTGACGATATGTATGTGTGTGTGTGTGTGTATGTTAGTGTGTGTCTAGCAGGTGCGATTGGAACGGATGCCTGTGCAAAGATTTCCATGGCCCATCGAGTATTCCGAATGCCGAAAGTTAATAAGAGCAGTTTGGCATGCAGATTGTTAAATGCCTGGGCACCGATTTTTCTATCTCTGCATATTTGTGTATATGTATGAGTGTTTGTCTGTGTGTGTGTGTGTATGCTTCCGATTACCTGAATATTGAAATTGTATTGAAATTGAATTGCTTTGGTTGAGAGCAATGATGAAAAGGCCGCTCAGATAACCTAATTCAATTTACCAAGTTATCAAGAAATATTCCATAACGAAGAAACCTCTTGACGTTTTCATGTGAAAAGAAAACTATAATGGGAAAATGATGGAAAAATCAATTTGTAAAAGCTTCAAATTAGAAATAACAAACAGGTTCAGGTTACAAGAATTCTTAGATCTGAAGGCTGCAACAGGCAAACAAACTGAAAGAGCTATAAAGACTTTTGTAGCTATACAGCATCTGTGTTAGAAAATGGAAGAAATGCAAGGAAAATTTTGCTTGGGTGTCTGAATACGCGGGAAAAGTTTTGAAATTCTCGGAATGGTCCAGATGGGAGAGAAGGAGCTGAAGTTCAATCCCAGTCATATTTCTATGGATAAGAAAAACAACAAAATATTCTGCATGATTCCAATCTAGCTTCAACCATACCTCAAACTAAGTTTGACCTAACCTCAAAGTAAGTAGTCTCAGATTAGCCTAATCTCAACCTTATAAAGTTAAATCTGAGAATTTAAAATAAGATCTAGGTAAATAGCAGACCAAGCAGCAAACAATTTGAAAAGCGCAAAGTTATTTGGGACTTTTCAGAAATTATCTGCACTACTCACCCTAACCCTACTTATATACTTATATGTATAGAGGATATCTGCAGATATGGCTATGTTATGGATGAGTATGCCATAAGAATACCTACAACAATTGTTCTCTTCTAATGGATAAACAGATTCATATCGAAGCTTAACACAGATCCACATCAACTAAATCCGAAAACTATGCAAAATACTAAAAGTAAGCCCCTTGCAAGTCTCTCGGGAATACAAATTTATTTAGAACACGCTCAAAAAAATGTCAAATGGACGCAAAGTGCAAGCGAAAAGGTCCTTCGGGCTTGGGAATTGGTAACATAGTCGTATATATAAAATAAATGTAAGACATAACTTTGTCTTAGCCAATAACCATTACAAGTGAGTTTCCATTTGTACACTCAGCCACACACACACACACACACACACACACACACACAGACTACAAATAGCTTCAATGTTCATTTGAATCGGTTGCTTGTGCCGTTGCTGGCAACATTGGCTAAGTTTCGCCTTTGCCTTCTTCCGTTTAACCAAATACCTTTTTGTATTGGAAACTATACACCGCAGGTGTATACATGTAGTGTGTGTTTTACACACACATTTTCCTAACAAGGTCCTTGCCTTTGCTACCTGCCCAACCTTTGCGTTTGCGTGGAGTACCTTAAATGGCAAACGGAAATTTTACATATTTCACTTAACTTCAGCGCTAAAATGGCAGCAAAAAGGTAATACGGGGGAAGCCCAGCCAGCAAATATTTGTAAAATCAAATGGTCTGATTCGAGTCCTGCTCCTGCTCTTCTTCTCTTCGTCCTGTCTTGCCCTGCGCTGTCCTGTTCCGTCTCATTCCGTCATGTCCTCTTCCGTTCTGAGCTTATAAAACGTTAAGTGTAAATAAATTATTAGCGAGGCGTCAAGCCGTGTGCTTCCCGTGTTAACCCCACTCTACCTAGTATCAGCGAGGGTTGCTCAACAAGTTATCAATACATTTCCAAGAAACAACTTTTTCACATATAACTTTCAACTTATTGTGTGAGTTAGATTATGATATGAAAGATGCTTAAGTTTTGATTAGAAAGTAGTCTGCATATTGTTGTATTGGGAAACCCTCGTACAGTGAAGCCTCTGCCTTGGGCATTGTAAAAATATGCCATGTTTGCCAACATGCAGAGAGAGTAACGAGACAATTACCGCTGGGAACGCCGTCAGAGTCAGCTGAGGCAACTCCCGCTGCTGCTGGCCAAATATGCAGCTTTGAACAGCTTTACACACACATGTACACACACACACACAACACCAACGATGAATGTGTGCCAACACTGAATGGCAAAAACTAAAGCATACATTTCGGTGTAAAGTTGTTGCTGCCTTCTTTTATGTGTGTGCGTGTGTGTGGGCGAGCGTATGCAACGTGACTGTTGCTGAGGGGGTGGTGGAGCATTTTTCGAAAGTGGGGGGCGTGGCAGTGTGGCCAATGTCTGCGTAGACAACGTGTTAAGCTTCAGTGGTTTGCCATTGTAAAAGGGACACATTAGCCATGTAGCAAGTTGCAGCTACGGGGGCATGGAGTCTGCCATGGAAAAGTAACTGCAAGAGCCAGTGGCAAGGGGCAAGATGCTGCTCATGTCTATCGGGGGAACAAGGCAAAAAATTCACGACACTCGAGTTGGTTTGAGGCAACGTCTCTATGTCTCCAGCAGTTTGGGAACAGTCACTTGAAAGTCGTGTGAATTGCTTCATTTTCGCGTCCTTCGACGAGCTCAACAAACAAGTTGATCAACTTCTGATACCCTCTAAGAATTATTTATATATATAGAGTATATAGGATGTTGATTAGCAGCAAAAGTCAGAGCCTGAGATGGTATAAAGATTCCATCGAACTGAAACCCGCTTTATGTTTGGCTACTTCAAAGATTTCTACAGGGTATCTCATAGTCGGATAGATACGACTATTGCATTGCTATTTGTCGCTTTGCTCATTTTTCAAGCGTTTGCCAAATGAATTTTAATGTTTGTGTATTTATTTAAATGAGCAGCAAAATGTCAAGAGAAATTAGACACTCACGAGTCCTTAAAACCATTTATTTAGTATTTAAGAGCTCGAAGTGTTAATTTAATTAAGATCGTGCTTAGCGTCTCGAACGATTGTACATTTAATTTAAATTCAAATTGATTTCCTATTATTCTATAACTCTACAGAACAAACAGCTGCAAGCAGGAGATAAACATAAGCTTCATCTGCGGCTAAAACTCAGGTTTATTTCATAAATGAAAATGAAAATTGAAATAATGGAAAGCTGATCAAATCATGATATACGTAGGCTTTTCTCCTTGTATAGTTTTCTATAAAATGAGAAAATGTGGTTTTCCCACGCCAGAATAAATAAGAGATTTTAAACTGTAGCTTTAAGCCTGGCTACTAGACTTTAACCCAGTTTATATGAGCATGTTAATCGGATGAAAATCAGGTTGAATTGAGAAGTTGATTGGAAGAAAAAACTATGAAATTGATTCGTAATTCATTTTTCACTTGTGTAAGTGTAAGTGGTTTCCCATCGATATTGTGAAGCATTTTTCCATTATGCTGGTCATTTCCATGATTAATTCTGAATGGCTTTTCAGAAGTTTTCTGCTCACAATAGACTTCATTTGTGGCACTTGCATTTTCCTCTTGATTGCGAACATTAAGAGCTGCACAGCTGCAGCTTATTGCATTTGCCATTAGCCGACTCTGGTTGCAACGATTTACCCAGATCCAATTGCAATGCAAAATACTCGTACTACAACAAAAAAAAAAGGTATTGAAACTTTCGAAGGACGACCCGTTCTCAAGTTTTATATTATGAACTTAGCTGCCTCCTTCGTCGTCTGTCTGTTGATTTTGAGCAAAAAAAAAAAAAAAACGGAGGAAACTTTTGTACACTTGTTTGTTTATTTGTTTGTTTTGCTTTGTGCTGTTTGTTCTGCTAAAAACTCTTCAGTAGCGCCCAAGGCAACAACAACAAGTACAACAACAACAACAACAACAACTTCAACTACAACAATGGAAAAGCCAAAAGGTTGCGCTGCTACGCGTAAAATAATTCTTGGAATTTCTCATATGGCGCTGCATTCATCGTGACTTTAAGCAGCCTTAAACTTACGCCAACAATACACACTCACACACACACATGCCCACAGGAAAATAAACACAAACGCACACTAATATATACACACCAAGAAAAATGACTACACACACACGCACACACACACATACACAATGAATTTTCTTTTTTGGCCACAAAAGCGCGCTGTGAACCGCGCCAAGTTCATGTTTTGGTTCGGTTTCCGTGCAATTTATACCCTGTACTTTAACTGAGAAGGGTATTTAACTTAAGTTAAATAAAAAGGTTACTTATTACTTAATATTACTTATTGGCATTATTGACAGCTTAATTATTTGTGTAATTAAAAAATAGAACGAACAGAAAGTTGCCTATTCAATCTTTTCAGCCATAATTAATGAAGTATTTTAATGTTGGCTGAGATATTTAATTAATATATTATTAATTTATATTTTCTATTCTTACTTTACAAAAATAATAACTTGAGTAATTAATCTTGAAAGTAATTAATTTTTTCAACGTAATTTAAATAAACTTTATCAAGTATTTTAAAATAAAAGTCAACTATAAAAATTATTTCAATTTATTTATTTATATTTGTAGTAAATTAATTGCAAATACAGAAAAAATATATAAAATAAATTAAAAAATATATAAAATAAATTAAAAAATATATAAAATAAATAAAAATATATATAATTTAGTTTATTTAGCAGCTCTAATTATGTTAGTAATTGCATTAAAAATTGAAAGATTTGAAACTTAAAAATGTATTAAAAACATTATTGCTTTCAATTACATTTTTATATGCTCACATATAGAAAAAGAAAACAGAAAAAATTACAGGGTAACTCAAAGTTGAGCAGGAAGATGTTGAAGCTAGTTTGCTTTGATTTTTACCAAGTTGTTATTGTTGCGTTTCTTTATGATTTTTAATATGGCAACTGCAGAGCTCGTAAAGTTACGCAGCAAAAATGTTGGACGCTTTGTTTGTTTGGATGCTTGAATACACACACAAACACACACGCACACACACACACACGCACACATACACACATTATGTTATTAAATGTTTGCACACACATACACCAATACATACACAGTGCAATTGACAACTAGCCGTAACATGCCGCCCACCCGTTGAGCTCAGCTCAGCTGGCAATATCCCCGTAGTATTTTTCTACGCTTTATGAAACATATATTTGTTTATGTTGTTGTTGTTTATGTTATTGTTGTTGTTGTTGTTGTTGTTGCTGTTGATTTTCCTAGCGTTGTTTTTGCTTTTACCGTTGTGGCTTTTGATGCTTAAAATTTGTTGCTTTCCAGCAACATTTGTTGTCTTTAGAGCAACAACACTCTTACTCATATGAAATATTTATATGTTTTCCTTTAAAGTTTGTTTAACATTTCAGTTTTCACTTAGTTTTTCCGCTAATCGAAAGAAAACTTATGGAAAGACCTTTTATCTTTCGATTATTGATAAACTATGACCTTCATTTTATGTGAAGCTTGAGTGCTTTTACTTTTACTTTTGTAGAATTTCTTCCAATCTTCCAATATCTATATATATATAGAACCGATATTGTTCATATGCTTGTAGATTAGTTTAAATTAATTAGCTTTATAGAGATATTTCTCAATTTCTCAAGTTTCCTATGGCTGTATCTGACATATAAAGTGTGACATAGAAAAAAGGATCCTAACCAAATCTCATCACCAAACCTTGAGAACTAACAGCAAACTAGGCAAAAACTAATATTATAGACATAGTCGATTCAACTTATTCACCTGATCAACACAATATATATTCTTTTTAAGGTTATAATTGCTGCTTTCAATGCTTTCTCAAAGGTGTAAGGATATACTTATAGTAGTGCTCCTTCGATCAGTCTTAAGGAAAAACAGAAAAAAATTAATATTATATTGTATGATCAATCTTTAAAAACATAATTAAAGGATAGCTACGAATTAAACAACATCTTTTAAATATAATTTATAGAAAACTTTAGTTCTTATTAACACATAAAAGTCTTTCTAAAGAAAACTTCAAAGAAAATGACGCTGCAATAAAGTAAAAAGGCAAATTATGTTTATTTTTGTAATCTTAAACAAATATTTCTGATTAAATCGTAAAATAAAACTAAAATGTACATTATAAGAAATGATTTAAAATAATATATAGACACATAACATTTTCTTAATGAACAGAATATGATTTCAAATCAAATAAGTTCATCACATAAAACCTTAATAATATTGAAAAGCAGTTTCTATTTAATAAACTTTTAAAATAACTAAAGTTAATCAAAATTTTTCCCTTCGAGCAATTAATTAAAATAAGAAAACAATAAGTTTAATCTAATTTTATCGAAATAATCTGCAATCAGATCCAGTTCGAACACAATGCACAAGAGAAGTAGAAATTATTTTGAGAACGCTTTCAGGAACTCCAACGAATCTGTCAATCCGCAGTGTCAGCATCCTGCTCTCCGTCTTCGTCGTCCTGTTCATCTTGCTGTTGGTTAGCCTATTGTTATGCTATGGGTATTGTCTTGATTAGGACTGTTACCCATGGGAATTGGTTGATTGGCTGTGTGCATTTTTCCGTTTATTGTGTTGGCCAAAACAACAGCAAATGGCAAAGAACAACAGCCATAAAACAAAGAAGTTTAATTTCAAAAATTTCTACACACACATATAAAAATTTTTGTGTCTATATATATAGAGAAATGTATGTATTTATATATACAATATATTGTTGTATACACTATTAGATTCTAAGTACAATCCAAATTCTTATACTGTCAGATAACTCAGGTAAAATTCATCTGACAGCGTCTCGCACCTGGCTGGCATTTTCTAATTTAGCCACAAATATTTGCCATCGTCAAATACTTTGGCCAACTGCATCAACTTTGGTCATTAAAACATTTGTTTGCGTATTAAATTAAACGCGCGACTTAGCCCAAAAGGCAGTCCGAATGCTTCTTTATCTTACACATTTACGAACACTAAACACTTTGTCTCTGTCTTTCTCTCTGTTGCTCTCTATTTGTGCTCTACTCTTGATTTTGCCGCTATCACTTACTCACACCGTGAAGTCTGCGGCCAAACTGACACAGCAGCGGCAGCATTGGCCAAAGCAATGTTACACGTATAACAGTTAACTGCCGTTACAGTTGCGCTCTCTCGTTTGCGTGCTCTCTTTACCCAGTGGGAATGCTTCTCTTTGGTCTTTGCTTTGTTTACATTTACAAATTGCTGCCAAGCATTGAAACATAAAATCGCAACATTTGTTGTTGATTCTATTGTTCTCTTTGCTGTTGCTGTTGTTGTTGTTGCTGTTACTGTTACTCTTACTGTTGTTGTTGCTGTTCTTGTTATACCGCTTGAGGCCTGTGATATATCATTTATCGTTGACTGCATAAATCATTTTTTTACTGTTTGCTTGACCTTCAATTAATTCGCGCTTTGTCTGACATTGAGACAATTCGCGCTTCGTGTCGTTGCGTGCAGTCAGTCGCTTGCCCTTTGCTTGGTGTTCATCTTTGCCTCTTACTATCTACTTAAGAGCTCAATTAGTGATTTTTGAGTGTGGCAGTTGCAGTTGCAGTTTGTTCGGTGATTGACAGCGAGCCTTTTACATTGACAGCGTTTGACAGTGATTTATCCAATTTACCGTTTACTTTTTATGGCTGTTATACAAATCTGTTGCATACTTTTTTGGCGTGTCACTTTTTAAGCGCTGCGGCTGCACCCTACATAATTGATTAAAGGTCTTTGCATTCCTCTGCATATCTTCGATTTGGAGAAAGGTTAAGAGATGTGCATACTAAATTTAGTAGAAAGGTTTAATTATATCAATTCAATTGTTCACCTACAGTTTGTCTAGTCATATGCACTGCCTGCATTGTGCTTAAGTCTTAGTAAACTGCAGCTTGGATTGTAGGGTATCTTGGCTTTGAGTACAGTTGAAAGCAACATTTGTACCTTTTATGCTTGTATACATTGGCTATTATGGTTGTTTCTATAGAAACGTATAAATTGAAGTTGCTATTAAATGTTAAATGCGGCTTTACGGCTTACTGCGACTGTTATGCTTCATAAAAAACCATTTGAAACCCTTTGAAAAAGTAAAAAACTACTTCAAAGGATAAAACTGTATATATATCTATATTTAATCTCGTTGTTAGCTACAAGTGAAGCACAAAGCATCTTTTTGAGGCTTTATTTATATAAAGTAGTTGTCGTGCTTTAAAGTGAACTAGAATAGAGTTTTTAGCTTGTTTGCTTGTTTATATATAATATTATTCAGATCTTTATCAGTCCATCGACGAATTCCAGAGTTTAGTATTATGGATTCAGAATAAGTTTGTGGTTAACAATTTAATGTCAAGTAGCGACCATTGGTAAATTTAGCACAAAATGAACCATTTTAAATGCAAATTTGTGTGTCGAATTTCAAATTGACCTCTTGGCTAACCAAGAAGGGTCGATAAGCACTTCCCGTTGACAAAAGCAAATAATTTAAATATTTTGTTGAGGAACCTTTTTTTCGAAAAAAATTACATGTGGCTGGCCGGAATATCCAAACATAACAAAAGTGGCGAGGATCTGGCCACAAGCTGACAAAAACACATGTCACATTTTTGTGTAGAACTTTTC
Organism: Hirtodrosophila trivittata; assembly: GCA_035045065.1. Classification (NCBI taxonomy): domain Eukaryota; kingdom Metazoa; phylum Arthropoda; class Insecta; order Diptera; family Drosophilidae; genus Hirtodrosophila; species Hirtodrosophila trivittata. The sequence goes on from JAWNNK010000816.1 coordinate 6,475,736, forward strand.
TTGGAAATCTGTAAGCTGCGTTTTCGACGGAATACAGGAACCACACACACACACACACACACACACATTCGCATAAACCCACACACACACACTCACATAGGGGGCAAGCTATTCAAGGCTTTTATTATGCATAAACAAGGACAACATTGGCATGACAGAATGTGTGGGTGCCCATATGCGTGTGTGTGTGTGTGTGTGTGTGTGTGGGAGCTGCAAAAAATATGCAAATACATTTACGTAGTAGCCAAAAGGACATAAGTGACGACAATTTGCCAGCATGACTACTCGAACAAATACATCTGCACACACATGTGTATAAGCTTATGTATAAAGTGATGTGGACCTGTACCCCCCCTATGCCCCTCCCCCTCCTCCACCAGTTCATTTGAATTTTACATTTACATTTCCGTTGCCGTTGCCGTTGATAAATGTCAACTGCAAATTGCACCTCATCCAAAAGCGGCCATCGATCAATGTAAGCCCAAAGAACACTGCCGTAGATGCTCAGCGAGATGAAAGACGAGAGAGTGACAGAGAGAGAGAGTCATTAAATCCTTATCCTCATATCGTATATATAAGGACTCGTTAGATGCAGTTCCAGAAGCCACTTGAAAATTCCATTTTAATTGAGCTGTTGCTGCAGTACTCAATACTCAAGTAGAAGGCAGCACAAAAGTCGAAGAAATTTTTCAATGCATTTTCCTTTAGCAGCTCGTTAAATTTTTTCCTGCGCTTATTTTTTTATTTTCTCTTTTTTTTGGCCCTTGCATAATGACCCATAGTAAATCTATAGCTTACAAAAGCACAGTACAAAACATTCAGCCCATAACAAGAAGGAATACTCCAGTCGAGTGTGCTTCACAGCGAGATACCCTGGCAGCCAGCTAATAGGCAGGCTCTCTGACATTCAAGGACATATCGCAGCACATATATATGAGAAAACACACATACTACAGCACAGGGCTTAAGCCACTCAGCCTTGGCTTAAATCTAAAGCTAAAGGTCTAAATGTTTTAAATAGTTTCTAGAGGAAGGAATCTATGATATGTGTTATATATTATTTCCATATCTCGTCTCGACTCGGCTCGGAGTAAGAGAATACCATGTGAGTTCACAGCAGCTGCCTGGAAAATGTTATCATACCCTTTTCAGTTATTTTTAATGTGTAAAGGGTGTATAAAGGGAAAGTCAAAGGGCATGCTTCACGCTTTTCTATGGGTGCCGCGCACAAAGATCATTTAAAGTCGCTTCAAGGCTTAAAGCTGAGTTAAGGGAATCTCTGATTTCGGCTTAGGGTTAAGTGAAATGCAATAAATTTTTCCAATATGCTGACTAACAATTTGCATGGCATTAGAAATTAATCATTTTAATGAACCGAATGAGCTGACGTAGCCATATAAATTGCTGGGCAGCTCAAAAAGCGTTGCATACCTTGCGGCTACGCAATATGCAAATTCCAAGTGCATATTTAGCCGAGAATTCCGAGTATGCTCATCGGAAGCTGCCTCAAATTAACGTAAATTTGCAGTTTCTCTGCTGCTTCTGGTCTTCGCTCCTGTTGCTGTTGCATATTGCATAAATTTGTAAATGCTTGTTGAACGTGTGGGTGCCTGGTGCCTGGTGCCTGGTGGCGGTAAGGTATTCTATTACCATCCATTCATCCTTCTATCCATCATTCACTGTCCTTCCGTTTGGCTGTTTTGAGCACTTCTGAAAACTTCATACGAAGTTGCTTAAATGATTGCCATATATCGAATAACATGAGACTTTGGAGAATCTTCCATTTGGGGCCGGGAGCGAAAAGCAAGCAAAATAATAATTGGATAATCTTTACAAAAGACGACAGCGCTGCCGTTCTCGGTCTCGGTCTCGGTCTCGTTCCCGTTGTTAACATTAACTACAGGGTGTTTATTTTCATCGCGCCACATAATGAGCGTCGCAGCAGCCACGTGCCATCAAATGAAACATCCAACGCCAACAGCAACAACAACAACAACCGTAACAGCAATAGCCACAGTAACAACAAAAGTGTCACAAATGACACAGGGCTAAAATAACGGTACACACCCACATACCCACGGAACCCGCCAAAAAACACCCCAAGCGATGCGCGTTTCTATTTACAACTGTGCGGCTAATTTCCACAACAACAACAACAACAAATCGCACAACTTTCTACGTGCGTCGTCAGAAGAGCCAAAGATGACAATGGAATACGGAAAAATATCCCAAAGGAAGATTACAGCTTCGAAGGAACCACTAAAAGATGCTCTGCAAAGATTGGGAACCATAAAAAGAACTAATGAACTGAACGGAAATTTTCCAACTAATTGGCAACACTGACATAAATATTAAGTGTTGGCTAACAGGAAAAGCTAGTGCTAGGCATTGGGGTGATTCGACAGTAGGAAATTAAATTAATATATTATTCAACAAAAAAAATATATAAAAAATAAAAAAAAAAAAAATTGAATGAATTACAAAAAAAATAAAAAATATATAATAAAAAAAAATACAAAGTAAATAAATATACAAATAAATAAAAAAAATATATAAATAAATAAAAAAAATGAATAAAAAAATGAAATGAATTAAACAAAAAAATATAGTTAAAAAAAATTAATGAATTAAAAAAAATAAAAAATATATAATAAAAAAAGAAATACAAAGTAAACAAATATAGAAATAAATAAAAAAATTTAATAACTAATTAAATAAATAAATAAAACTTAAGCATAAAAAATAAATAAATATTTAACCAAATAAAAAACAAGAAATAAATCAAAAACAAAATAATTATTTAGTCAGGGGAAATTATTATCTAAGATGAAAGAACATAGTTCAGACTTGAGATTATTTTCAATAGATAAAAAAAAATATTTTATTAGATTTATCTATATCTGAGTAATCGGAATATATTATAGAAAAGAATAAATCCAGAATGAATGATATATCGAACTCTTTTCCTTATACTTGGAAAACATATAAAAAAAACATTATTTTACCTCAAAAAAAACTATCTTTAAATATAAAAAATATAGAGTGATATTAGTTATAAATATATATAATTATATTAATAATATTCTGTAAATTTTTGGGTGAAATGATTCTACCCCATAGGAGTTCATGATTTTCCCGCAAATATAATTAAAGATGTCGCCTCATAAACTTTGTGCTAAGCTGCAAATATCAAAGCTTTAAAATAAGTTAGGAAATATGTTGGGAACTTGTCAAAGAACTCATAATTAAAACGAGAGGGAAACAAAGATTGAGAGAGAGAGAGAGATATGCTCGCATTGTTTTAGACGTAAAGCTTTGTGAGTTGTGAAGGAAATAATAATACGCGTCGGATAAGAATTAAATTTCTGTCTTCTCATTTTCACAATTATTCTACGCTTTTCCATAGAAATATTTCTTACTTTTAATATCTTTGGTGAAAAAAAAAAGAAACTGGTCAGCTCTACTCTGGCATTCGTCTGGCTTGTTTCATCCGGAGGAAGCCCATGCGACTTTTCTTATATTTTTTTCTCTCATTTTCCTCTTTTTGTCGAGCTGCCTTAAAATGTGCGACTTCCGTGCGACGCTTTTCAATTATGCAAAGAGATTTTGTCGACTTTTGTGGGGCTGCAGAAGAAAATGTTTTGATTACAAAAGTCGAGCGGGAAATCTGTTAATAAAATGAAGGCGCATTCCGCACAGTCCTGTGAATAGTACGATTCGGCTTGGCATATTTACTTTTAATTTCCATCATTAATTATGTATTTCTTAAGCGTGAGCCTGGGCAAATGTTGACTTAGCAAGCAAATTATGTTTGGCCAATGTGCTCGTATAGTACATAAATCAAAGGACTGCTGGCAAGGATTAGCTTCAGCTAGTCGATAAACTCGTAGTCCTACTACAATGCGGACAAAAAGAGAAAAAAAACTCGGCGCAATTATGTCAATAAGCCAAATTGTTTATGGCCCATGGGCGCCAGGTCAGTGTTGGCCAAAAACAAAATCTTAAACTCAAAATTTGAAATCATTAATCATTTGCATGTTCCGTGACCGGACTGGCCAAGGAGTCCTTCCATATATAGTATGTACACTGGCTGAGTATAAAGTTGGGTGCAGTCAAGCTTGTCCTGGCTGCCACAAACAATGGAGCCAACGCTAAACAATGCAGAGATTGGCCAGCAGACAGAATCTTTTGTGGTTAAACTTATGAAAAGCCAATTCCTTTCCGGTTCAACGATATAACCACAATTGATAATTCACTGCCCTTCCCCCAAGAGTCGTGGTAGTCATACGAGTTCGCCAACGAAAAGCAGTTAGAGAACAGTTCTGTTATTAATATCCCAATCAGCATAAACAGCTGATGCTCTGATAGGCCCCCATCCCCTCCAAGCTGAGTCCAAAGCCAACAATAACAACAACAACAACTGGAAGTATCTACAAAAACAACAATTGGCGAATCTAATTCGAAGACGAGGAAGGCTGCCAAAGTACTCATAAATTTTGCCAGCGGCCAGCAACAAGCCAAAGGAAGAAAAACTCAAATGGTGAAAACTATGGGGAGAACCATGTGGGCTGAAAGGTTCCTTCAGCTATGGCTTATCGCTGAAAGCGAATCAGCCAACAGTAAGTAGCAGTGGTGCACGAAGCGCCATGAGGAAGCATGCCGCAAAGCGGAAGTTGGGAGAAGAGAAAAAAAAACACAACACAACGCAAAATAAAGCAACTTTTCACACACAGTGAAAAAAGGCATGAAAAACTTTGCTGCGGAAGTGAATGAAAGTCGAAGGAGCTGCCAGGGTTGTGATGCGATGGGCATGTGCAAGGAGCAAGGAGCAAGGAGCATGCAGCAAAAAGGAAATTCGAGCGAGGGTAGCGCACAATATGATAAATAACGGATGAGCAAAGAGTGTCAGCAATGTTACTACCAAGGGGGGAATTGGGTTCCTTGCTTATTGAAAGTATGACAACGAACAAACAGATGCCAGAGTTACGCTTAGGAAACCAGCGAAAGGCGACAAAATAGTCGGCTTACCAACTGGATTCCCAAGAAGATTTCTCTGCGGCATAATCCCTTTCCATATATATATATATATGCGCCTAAGAGTATCAAAACAAAGAGGATCAACTGCAACGAGGAAGTCTTTTTCACTTTCTCACACTTGGACTCTAGATAGTTAATAGTCTCATAGACAGCACCTCCATGTTCACTTTACTTTAAGGCTGCGGCAGCAGCTCATCCTTTATTGTAATCAATCTTTATTCTCTCTTTAGTTTATGCTTTCAGTTTTAACCTCCATGTTCACATTATTTGCTGACCTAATGTTCTACTTAAGTTAAACAGGTCTATCCTAAATCTTTCGTATCTGTTTTAAGAGAGGCTTAAAGTAAACCTTGAAATCCTTTTCCGTGCAAGGTTATGGCATGACTTTCAGATATCACCTCCATGTTCACTTTATTCAGGAACTCTCCGTGGGAAACCTCTTATTCTACTCAAGTCAACCATATTCACAGAGTACAGTCGTACTCCTCTTTCCCATATGATAAATTCATCTCCACGTTCACTTTATTGACCAGATACAATGCAGGACCTCTCCTTAGGAAACCTCTAGTCTATATCTTATCAGAATATACTCATACTTCACTTGATGCTTTGATATTCTACAATTTATATGAGTATATCTCCTCCATGTTCACTTTATTTGCTAGATAGATCGATGAATCTTTCAGCTTTTAGTCTGCAATCGTTTACGTTCACTTCAAGCGATATCATCATATCAGAATATACTCCTCCTATCGTCTTAATATTAGATATTCGCTTCCATGTTCACTTTATTGACCAGATACAATGCAGGACCTCTCCTTAGGAAACCTTTAGTCTATATCTTATCAGAATATACTCATACCTCACTTGATGCTTTGATATTCTACAATTCATATGAGTATATCTCCTCCATGTTCACTTTATTTACTAGATAGATCGATGGAACTTTCAGCTTTTAGTCTGCAATCGTCTACGTTCACTTCAAGCGATATCATCATATCAGAATACACTCCTCCTATCGTCTTAATATTAGATATTCACCTCCATGTTCACTTTATTTACTAGATACACCGCAGAAACCCATTTCAAGCAACCTCTCATCCATATCTAATACATACTCCTCTAGGTCTTTTCATATTCTGCAACTGAAATTGTTACTTGGTACAGCAGAAGACACCCCGCAGTGTTTTGTAAAGGAATCTATCAATATTAATAAACAAATGAATAAATATACAACTCCTCCATGGTCACATTCACTACAAGTTTATTTATAGAACTGTATGTTTATAGTCTTCTATTCTCATAATTGCTACTTCATCAATCATATCGCATTCAGAATACTTGTCGGCCGTACAGAGAAGTGCACAGGACTCGGAGTCGGCTCATGCTCACATCCTTTGTGGGAGCTCCTGGCAACACTTTGAAAATACATTGACTGTGAGAATGTCATGAATATTAAATTGCGATTATTGCCTTTGGCAATGTGCCTTCGTAGTTTGTCGAAATTCCCAAATTCTTGGGTCCTTTCAGGCTTTTGAGTCTCAGTCAAAAGTCTCCTGGTGAGGCAGCTGCAGCTGCAGTGACAGGTTTCAGTTTGAGTTGGTTGCTTTTGGGTGAGGTTCCTGCTCGGATTAAGTTCGACACTCGTCGAGCTTAATTAAATGCGCTTTAATTAAGTCAAATATTAACCAAAAGCTTCAAACCATGTCATATGCATGCTTGGACAGCCAAAGTCGCTGCCAACAAGCTTTTGATAGATGACTGAAGGGTGAAAAAGGAAAAACGAAAATGAAAATGAAAAAGCAAGTGAGCAAAAAAATGGAAAAATATATATTTTTTGGTGCAATGCTCTGAAGCTGATGTGATTGGGAATTTGATTTATTGGCAGCTAACTAAGTTTGGCCAACAGCCGTCACTTGACTGATGGACATTGGCTTTTGGTCAAGGGAAATTCATTTGCATATTGCAAGAGAGAAAGAGGGAAAGAGGGGAAAATGGGAAAAGGAAAAGGATGCCAAAGGTTGAGACTCATCAGTTTGCCTCATGTGTCAGAGTGGCATTGACTTTTATCTCCCTTAACTTAACATTCAAATCATATTATAGCTAAATTTTTGAGTTATAGCTTTGAGAAAAATTCTAAAATATTTCTTTTTTATCACTATGATTCGAGTTATTGCCGGTTTCTTGACCATTACTGTTAACCGTATACGCAATTCAAAATCGATAAATGTTGAATTGCTTAACAATTATCCGAAATGGGGATTCTCAGGCAAAGGGAAGTTGGCACCAAACAAAAAGGCGCTTATATATCGGGTATGATATAGATAATATGCGATTATATATACCTATACATATATGTATATATATATGTGTATAACAGGGACGTAGTTGATTGGATGTACATTGTATTGGATATATATTTTGGTCTCTCGATGGAATTTTGACATAATATTTAGCATTTTACGTTCTCTTACAAATTTATGTCGTATTATGTGTAAAAGCTATGGCACCTTTCAAGGATTCAAAGCAAAAAAAAGACTGACTACTATAACTAATATAAACTTAACGCTTTTTATTATGCATAGTTAATAGTTAATGGGCGGAAATATCATTTTGTTTGGGTGAAAGTGAAAATTTCTATAACTTTTTACTTAAAAACTTTCGTTGGGCCACATCTGATGCGATTTGTTGCCAATTTTAAAAGAAAAACGTCGCTTATACCACATACCCCTTGGATCTCTGTGGCTTGTGGAAAACATAGAACATCCCCTCATCAACCCACAACCAACCCCCAGCGACAATCAACAACCCCAAGCAAAACTCAATGGATGCTTTTATACCGAAAGGGATGTGTCCTTTGTTAGGTCTCTAGGCCTAGGCCATTTCCCACAGCACTCAGTTCGCAGTTCTCAGCTGAGCTTTACATACGGCTACAATCCATACGAGTTAACACACACACACACACATAGACGTATTCTAAGCTCACTTTTCTTGTGGCTTTTGTGGTTCATGAGCTTTTGAAAGGCAACTGTAATTGAATTTTTCATTGTTTACAAACAAATTATTGTTGACTGACAAAACAGTTAAGCCAACAATATGCTTCGTCCTCTAGTAATATCATTAATTTTCTTGGTTTCACACACATCAACACACACACACACACGCACAACAAATCGAAAAAACATAATATGAAAGCAAAAAAAATTAAACTCGACTTTAAAACACCCTCGGCATAAAAAGGGTTAAGTTGAATACCGGATTAAGTTTATGGCTTAATCAATATATGGTAATATGTATATATGTATATATATATATATATACATACAGTAGTCATTGCTTTAATGCGTTATTTACATACAAACACTTCGTCAAGCATTCGATGTTTATTGATTCAGAATGCGCATATTAAATTAAATATTTTTCAACTTTTATAAGCTGCGAGTGGGTGCGTTGACTTTATCCTGCGTAAAAGGGTATTAAGGGGGGGCGGGGGGTTCTTAATAAAGTTACATTTATTATATTAAAAGTCTATCAGTCCGTATTATGGCCGGGCCAAGTGAATGGCCATAAAGCTGCTGCACACTCATTTCGCATATTAAAACTTAAACTGTGACCAGGACGTGACTGCGACTGAATAATTCATAAATGTCACAACAGATGTGTGTAAAAAGCTTCCCGAAACAGAGTACGAGAGAGAGAGAGGGGATAAGGACAAAAATGGATAATACCAAGAGGAAAGGACGTGTGTAATGCAAAGTGCAGGAACAGAAAATTTCAATTAATTTCCATTTCAGCGAAAAAAAAATGAAATGTAAATACAAGTTCTTACAATGAATTAAAAAAAGAGAAATTCATTCGAGCAATTAAACCTTTTAAAAGGCACACAACAATGTTGAGAATTTATTAATTATATTATACAAAATGGAATTTCATTAAAATGCCATTAGCCTGGCCGACAATTTTCACTTAGTTTTCACTTTGCTGGTGTGGAAAACCCACACAACTGAGGCTAATCTCTCTATGCTGCATGACTTGAGTTCATTCGCCATTTGGAACTTCATCCGTTCCGTAGGAAGGCCACACGATTACCAGATAAACACATTCACTCTATATTATTGAATTCACAACAAACAAGCACACACTCAGGCACACACACACACACACACTCACACTAGCACACACACAGATAAGTAAACGCATCCATAACTGAAGCCAGGCGAGAGAAAGACAAACCCCAAACTAAACCCACTGAGTGAACGTGCACCTGATCCTTTTAGCCACAGTACACACACATGAACAGAGAACAGAGATATACACACAGTTATACACACACATGTACACACACACATGCACATGGAGACTTGGTTTCATATTGTCGTTTGCCGCTGCGCTGTTATTTATGATAATTCAAAGTAATATCCTGCAGCAATTTCATCAACAAAGCCCAAAGAGGCTGAGGCTGTGGCTCTGGCTGAAGCTGTGTGAAAGCAAATATCCTTTCTCAGTACCAAGGACACGCTTTGGGCCCCCAGTCTCTTCTACAAAATGGCCCAAACGTGTCAAATGTGCAAATTCGTGTGTGAAAATTCCAAATTTGTTTGTATAATTGGTTTCCCAGCCAGGTGAGGCCGATGGAGGCAGCTCAGGACGCTCTCCACATAAACACATACCACAAAGTGGCTCATAAAACATCGAGTACTCATCTATGAGTACCCGCACACACACACACACACACACACATATATATAATTGAACATCATAAATTTCGATCTACTTATCGAATAGTCAAATTTGTGTAATAAAAATTGTAATAAAAGAAAGGCACAATTTTCTGAGATAAACGCTTGACTTCCCCATAGAAAAAGCTCATGAAAACTTGTACCCAGATCTCTACAGACACACCCTTAACCCTTCCATATAAATATCGAAGCAGCAGGATAATAGTACATAAAAATGTATTTGAAGTATAAATTCCCAATGCAAAAAATTTTTGAATTTAAAAAAATAAAAATATGTGAAAATGAAAAAGAACGTTCAGCAGGTGATTCTACTTTTGCTCGGGACAGGCCAATTGGTACAGGAATTGTACCAATGTGCGGGTTGGTCGTCCCGTCATACGCCAACTATTCAGATAGGGAATGAGACCATGTTGACTGAGCATTCCTGAGCCGCGGGTATCTATATGCGCCCAGTCGGAGCAGGGCACCAGCTCGTGGAGGATGGCTGCCGCTAGGCAGGAGCTGGCTAGACCGCGTCCATCGTTGCTCAGATCATAGCCAAGTTCGTCAGATACTTGCCTCTTGTAGTAATGCCAGAGAGGCAGACGCCACATGCGATCTCCGGTCAGAGATCCGGCGCGCTGGAATTGCTTCCAGATATAATGTGAATTGGAGAAGATGGCAGATGCACCGCCTCCAAATGCTTTCTTTGCGCCCATGCCCAGTGTGGCCACATCGACCACCAGGCGAGGCTTGTACGTCGTCTGGCCATAGATCAACGGATCGGCCATTACAACAACACCGGCCTTGTCCAGATCCCGTATGGCCATCGCCTTCGCATTGAGCAGGGTGCACACATCACCCGGCTTGGTGGCCATGCCCGAGGGCATGTTCTCACACAGGGGAACGATGAGCACCACATTGATGGGCAGGGAGAGGGCCGCCACACAGCGCATCATGGCCACGCATGCTGCTGCTCCGGACATGCTTGCCCGATACTCGTCCATGTCCTGGCAGGGTCGCAGATTGATGCCACCCGAATTGAAGGTGATTCCCTTGCCCACAAACAGCACAGGCTTGTCCTCGGGCGCTGTGCCGCAGTAGCTAATCTCCATGAGAACTGGGGGCTCACAGGAGCCCTTGGCAATCATGAGGAAGGAATGCATGCGCTGCTGCTCGATCCAGTCCATGGTGCGTATTTCCACCGTGATGCCACATGGACACAGTGCGTCCACGGTAGCCTGGGCAAACAATGTGGGTGTCATGCAGTTGCCGGCTGCATCGCTTAGCCTCCTCGCCAGATTCTGTGATTCGGCTTTGAACAATCCACGGGTCCAGCTGTCGCCGTCGGAGGAGCCGTAGAGCTCTAGCTTGGGCATGACTGGACGATATTTCTTGTTTAACATCTCGGTATAACGCCAGATCGCCAGGGTGGCACCCTCGGCCGCCTGCTCCGGATAGTCCATGCCGTCCACGGAAACGTCGCTGCATCCCACCATCTGCAGGGCGTGAGCACCAATGCCCGCAGCCACGCGTACATTCTCCATGCCCTCATCGAGCATCTCCAGCTCATTGAATCCAATGCCCTCGAGACCAACACCAACCACAGCAATGCTGCGGAAGTCGGTATCGACGTTATTGAACACCTTGCCGCGTCCCAATCTTCCATTGATCTTCGTTTCGCATATCAATTGCGAGAGCTTGCCCTCCAGGCGGTCGTCCACCTTTTGGCCAGAGATGGTAAACTTGGGAGCCTTGTCGCCCTCCTTCTGGTAAATGCCAATGACCAGACCCTTGGCGCGTGCTTCAGTGCCTCCACATCCTCCCACATGGCGAACAGTGCAGATTTGTGGCACGCGGCTGAGCGTGCAAGATTTTGGCACGATCCTTCGAACAGATTGCATATTGAACAGTTGCGTCACTTTTTACGTAAACACGGCGCTAAACAAGGCAATAAAATTTACGAGAAAACCAGTTTTGTAAAAATATATACTACTTGTTTTACACTTGACAATTTTTTGTTATAAAAGAAGACAAAGGACTAAAACCGTACACTAGAATTTAGACAAAAATAAATTTTTTTTTAACATTCAGAGAAACGACTACAAACACGAGCACTGTTCACTATTAACTGACTGAAAATAGACGTAGGGCCCGGGCATTGCCTCTGCGCCAGCAGGACATCCAAATCGCAGCCTACTTTGTTTCTTTGAAAGATGGAAAACTAAATGAAAAATTCAAAATACATAAACTAAGGAGTCGCAGAGTGTTTCTAGCCATAAAATTATGTGAATATATAAATTAGGCTGAGCCAAACGGAAGGCAGAATCTACTGGAAGCGAAATTGATGTTCAGATTTCTATAAATCATGGATCAACACAGCTTTAATTAAATATCGATTGCAACGATTCTTATGGAAAACTTAAGAGCTTTTCCTGTACATCTTTTGATCTGAAAACCTCGCTGCAACTTTCATTCAAATCGAACAACAAAAACACTGAGCAAACTGAAAAAATATAACACAATTTGCAGTCGTGCACAGCAGGAGTCGTCAGCAACTGCCTCCCAGCAACTTTCATACAACTCAAGTGTAGATTGTGTGTGTGAGTGTGTGTGTGTGTTGTGGCAACTCTATACTGAAAACTCCATTAAAACTGTAGAGATGTTATTTTCGCATTGTATACAAAATTATGAAATGGCTTTGTTTTTCTGTTTCTCCTGATTGAGATAGAGATACTAATTTGTATTATATATAGACCATATATTTTGTATATAAACGTATTATAAAGGGTGTTTTTTGTAGAGGTATAGAACTTTAAATTGCAATAAAACAACGATGGATTATCCGAAAGATAATCTTGTGGCATTACATTTCAAATATGATTTCTAGCATATGACCGCCACGGCTGGCTCGGATGTACCAATCTGGACGTCCAATTTTCGATGACTTTCCAACATTTTTGGCCGTATATCGGCAATAACACGGCGAATGTTGTCTTTCAAATGGTCAAGCGTTTGTGGCTTATCCGCATAGACCAATGACTTTACATAGCCTCACAGAAAGTAGTCTAGCGGTGTTAAATCACAAGATCTTGGAGGCCAATTCACAGGTTCAAAACGTGAAATTATGCGGTCACAAACTTGTCTTTTAATAAATCGATTGTGGCACGAGCTGTGTGACATGTTGCGCCGTCTTGTTGGAACCACAGCTCCTGGACATCATGTTGTTCAATACGGGAATGAAAAAGTTAGTAATCATGGCTCTACACCGATCACCCTTGACTGTAACGTTCTGGCCATCATCGTTTTTGAAGAAGTACGGATCAATGATTCCATCAGCCCATAAAGCGCACCAAACAGTCAGTTTTTCTGGATGTAACGGTGTTTCGACATACACTTGAGGATTAGCTTCACCCCAAATGCGGCAGTTTTGTTTGTTTCAACCAGGAGTGCGCTTCATCGCTAAACAAAATTCGCTTATGAAAATCGGGAACAACGGCAATCTCGTTTTGGGCCCATTCGACGAATCTACGCCTGACTTGATGATCGGGAGTCTATTCATGATGAATTCCCAAATCAAACTGAGAAAAAATAACTTAACAGCTGTTAAATCGGTCGCCACCTTGAAGAGTTATGCCAACTTAAAGTTCTATACCTCTAAAAAAACACCCTTTATATAGAATCATGGATTTACTCTTGACATTTAACATGTACCTGCTGAAACGCTTGTTAGCTAACATGAACTTCCCATCTATTCACTCCCTAAATTCACGAGAACCACAAGCTGCCTTGAGAAACAATGACAGTTAAAGATGATTTGAATAATTATCTTCTATTAATATGTAAAGTGCACTAAATAAACAAAAAGTAAATAGAATCAAGGTTTCACTCATCACATTTAACATGTACCTGCCAAAACCCATTCTAGCTAACATGAAGTTCCAATCTATTCACTCCCTAAGTTCATGAGAAACACAAGCTGCCTTGAGAAACAATGAAAGTTAAAGATAATTTGAATAATTAACCTCTATTAATATGTAAAGTGCACTATATAAACTTATAGTAAATAGAATCATGGACTTACTCTTGAAATTTAACATGTACCTGCTGAAACGCTAACATGAACTTCCCATCTATTCACTCCCTAAATTCACGAGAACCACAAGTTGCCTTGAGAAACAATGAAAGTTAAAGCTAGTTTAGATGATTAACTTCTGTTAATATGTAAAGTGCAATATATAAAAGTGTAATATATAGCATGTGACACTTAACATGTACCTGCCAAAGCTCATGTTAGTTAACATGAAGTTTCAATCTGAAGTGAATAGAGACTCGCTTCTGCATGGGAACCAGAAGCTGCCTTAAGCAACACAATGCAAATGAAAGATTATTTAGACAATTAACTTATATTAAAGATTAATATGTTTAATGCTAAAGGTTTTACTCTTGACATTTAACATGTACCTGCCAAACGCAATATGAAGTTCCAATCTATTGTATTTCCGTTCTTTCTCTGAATTCATAAGAACCACAAGCTGCGATAAGAAGCATAATGAAAACTAAACATAATTTAGACTATTAAATTCTATTAATATGTTTAATGCATTGCAAATATTTATCATGAAGACTCTGGCTGGCTGTGATAAGTTTGACAGCCAGATTAGATTACATAGCGAAACAAAAGAGAATATTTGCTGCATATTAAGACAAAGGGCAGAGGTGTAGTTTGAGTGGGGGCTATAGGGAATAATAGAGTAGTTGACTTCTGCTTGACCTTACAGAGGGCTTTGTTATTCAGCCATAGAATGGCAAATTCAGTTCAGAGTTCAGCTCAACAGCTCAGCAGCTTAGCAGCTGCCACATATTGAGGCAAACTAAATGAGGATAATGTTAAACGCACAAGTTGCTGCTAATTAAAGCGAAGTTGGTGCACAAATTAATTCTGGTGCATTAATTAACGTAAGTGAGTCAATAATTATCACACTGATTAAGTGAACCACATCTTAATGGAAATTGATTGATATTATCAATGACTCTACTGGCAATCAGCGTCAGTGTTGCCAACTTCGCTGAATTCATGAAAAGCAAACAAACTAAAAAAAAAAAGGGAAAACTTTTCAAGTTTTAGCTTTTAATTGGCACTTCAAGTTGATCCGATAAATAGCTTAAGCTCTGCAACGATTTATTTTTTCCATTTCTGCACATTTATTTCGATTTATTTAGTCGCAAGTGGCAACTACTTAACAGTACATAACCTAAAATTAGATATGCACTTTGTTTGCTTTACAAACTCAGCAAATGGGAAATTTTCACATGATTGACTAAAGATGGCTAAAGCTGATTGGTTTAAGCTCAAATGAATGTGCTGTGGAAATATTTTAGTTCGAACGTTGCTCATCTACTCAATCGCATTTTTACTGTTTCTGCTTTCAACTTAGGGCTGCCACCTTTCTCTGTAATAGGAGTTTAAGGACTTTAACGAAATTCTTTAGTTTCTTAATGACATTTTAATGCATGTAAGTTGAAAATTGAAAAGGAACCTTAAACATATGCCCCAGCGTATCCTTGCTACTCCTTTTGTACTATTACTGATGACAAGTTAGGATTGCCACCTATCCTTATAGCTCAAAATTAAATTCTTTACAGGAATTCTAAAGTTTCATTAGGGCTTTAATGTATGTAAGTTATAAATGGAAAAGGAACTTTATCCCTGCTTCTTCCTTTCGGTATTACATCTGGTCTCAAGTAAGGGTTGCCACCTAAACAATCACTATTACATAGGATTAAAGATTATTAAAGAAATCTGTTTCTCAAGGAACTTAATATATGTAAGCTTCAAATGGAGAAGGAACCTTAACCATTTACTTCAGAGTATCCTAAATTCAGTTTGTTTTCCTTTTCTTACTACTTTTCTTACTACTCTTCTTCCTCCTAAGTAAGGGTTGCCACCTATCATTATACAAAATTAAAGAATTTAAAGGTATTCTTTAGTTTCTCAAGTAATTCCATCGTTGTATATCACAAATGCTAGAAAAACTTTAAGCATTTCCCCAAGGATATCTCAGCTTCAGTTTGCTTCCTCCTTTTGGTATTATATCAAGGTCTCAAGTTAGGGCTGCCACCTATGATTATAATGCGAGATAAAGAATTTAAACAAAATCTCTAGTTTCTAAAGCAATCCCAATCTACGTAAGTCACAAATGGAAAAATAACTTTAACATTTTTCCCTAGAGTATCCCAACCTCAGTTTACTTCCTCCTTTTGATATTATATCAAGGTCTCAAGTTAGGGCTGCCACCTATGATAATAATGCGAGATAAAGAATTTAAACAAAATCTCTAGTTTCTAAAGCAATCCCAATCTATGTAAGTCACAAATGGAAAAATAACTTTAACATTTTTCCCTAGAGTATCCCAACCTCAGTTTACTTCCTCCTTTTGATATTATATCAAGGTCTCAAGTTAGGGCTGCCACCTAGGAAAACACTTTTACACATGATGAAATACTATAAATGCGTTCTTTAGTTTCCACAAGAGCTGCAATCTATGTAAATCACAAATGGAAAGGCAACCTCAACCATTTTTCCCAGAATATCCCTTCTCTTTTCTCTTCTCTCTTTTCTTTTCAAGATTCGTATGAAAAGCAACTTTAGTGTAAGTAAATATAATATAGAAATTGAGGTAAAACTTAGTTAGAGAAGTGCTGGCAATGGGGGTAGATAATGAGCTTCATTTCTGAGAAGACGCATTCAATTGGCATTCGCTTTGCCTGAAATGTAAATAATATCTCATATCTGGAATCGTGGAACCGCAGTATTACGCTCCAAATGTTTAGCCATTCATATGATTATTGCAAAACAAGTAGCTAAGTTCTGGGTCTGTGGTTCTGTCTATGCCTGTTAATGTCTGAGGTGGCTGTTTGCACTCCCCCTCTCCCTCTCCCTTTCACTGATAGATACTCCACTCCTTTGGCAGCAAGTTGTGGCAACTTAACACAGTTTCTTATTGTTTGGGGCGTAACACTTGAGGCGAAGAACTTTCTGACTTCTGGGTACTTTTGAAATCTGCAGGATGCCTGCATCCGGAACCATGCCATAAAATGGTGTCGGTTATGTCCGTGTGAATGTCTATCCATGTGTCAGTCTGCGTCTGTGCGTGTGTGTGTGTGTGTGTGTGGGTTCGTGAGTGTTGACAGCATTTGTTGCCAACAATTTCATTACCGCGCATTTAAAGTTTTGCGAACACACAGACAGACACACACAAATGAGACACCAAGATATAAGTACACACACTCATTTCTATGCTATCAAGTCTGAACCCTCGCAACACCCTCCCCTCCACCCCCTTTACCCGCATAATAAAACAAGCTCCACCCATGTATATGCACATGGCACTGAGCTCGTTATAAATGGAAAACTTTTGCTACTTGCTCAAGTGGTTTTCAGCTCTTCTATTTGCTTTTTGTCTTTTGTTCTTTTTATTTGATTTTATTTTTATCTTATTCTATTCCCATCAACTACTATTTTTTCTCATCCTTTCTTGGTCTATTCCATCTGCCCTCGCATCTGATTTCGGAAAACTTTTACTTGTTTATTTTAGTTTTTAATGAGAGCAGACATCGAGATCTCATGTCCCCGGTCAGTGGACACCTGCCTGCAGTGGAATTGCGTTCATTTTGTGTATTTGACGATTAGCCATGTGAAATGGGACATCAACTTGCCAAAACTTTTCCAACAGACATCTCTTCGTGTGTGTGTGTGTGTCCCTTAGTTTTATCCACCATTTAGTTTTCATGCCTGGACAGGACAAAGTTTTACGGTAGATTTGTCAAGCAGGTTTTTAAAGTGCGTGCAACAGTTGAAGCTGCTTCAACCAGTTCTCAGCTATCCTTCTAAGCCTGGCCAACTTTATCTGCTGCTTAACTTAATGCGATAACTCTCTGCATGTTATTGATTTGTTGTTGTTGTTGTTGCTTTGTTTTGGCCTCGTTTAAGCCCAATCGGAATCTCCTAGTCTAGTGGTTGGGCACAACACACAGTCGAGTGTTTTTAATTTGAACTTTTTGTGCCGCATTCGCATATCAATGACTCGTCGAGGCATTGAAGCATAAGTGGCAACACTCGCTGCCAGACCTTGCACCACCGCTCGCACCACAACTAAAATACCATATACTAGTCTAGCCATATAGATGTATGTATGTCTAATATATGCTCATACTATGTATATATGTATGTACATATATCTCTCTCTCTGGCAGCTGGACAACTCCTATTGAAAACTTGGCAAACACTTTACCAACTGCGAGTACGACTGCCATATACCAATTTTCCTGCAATGCGGTGATTTATAAATTTTGATTAAAATTATTTGGCGACCTTTTGGCAAATGAAATAAACTGGTTTCAAATGCTGCCCAACTTTTATCATTGTCTATCTGAAACATTTCCAGCATTTGAATCCATTACGGCTAAAAGGCATATATATATCTAACATTTATACTATATATACCTATATATGCACTTTATACGTGTATATTTATTTAGCAGAATTGACGACAGCAAAAAATGTCAAATGAATAAATTGTTATTTCACTAAAATCTGTGGACTGCACATGCCTCATGCCCTGTAATCACTCAGCATGTAACACAGAGTATATTAAAGTCTTAGAACTGTGTCCAACTGGCAAAGGACATTCATTTTCTATAATATAATATCATTTTTAGGCAGGTTTTAGTATGATTATTGAGCAGTTGTCGTCTTTTAAAACTTGACTTTATATGTTTATATCCTTTTATATGATTCATAAGCCTTTCTGCAGCTCTTTTTCTATTTGTTCCTCTAAGTCTTACAATTTCCTAAATAGAAATCTTGAACCCCTTCTTCAACTAAACAAATTAAATTGTCGTCTGACTAAAACTTAGTCTCCTACTAATTCTTCTTCTACTTTTCTTATATTATATTTATAAATATAAAATATACAAAACATTTACTGATCTGATTGGGTTATTTTGGCTTTTCCCCAATCGATGACACAAATTTTGGATCATTTGAAACCAATTTCTATTTTCGAATACCCACAGATATTTTATTCTTTTTTACTAGTTACCGTTTATAATTTTTAATAATATATAAATTATATTTGAATAAAATTCTATTATTTTTATTTATTACTTTTATTATTATTTTAAATATTATTTTTATTATTTTAAGCCTATAAATATTATTTTTTATTCCATTTTTTCCTTTCGAATGCTTATAGTCGCCTCCAAACACAATAAATAAGTAAATAAATAATCTTCTTTTACATAAAGATTTTACTTAAAATACTTCAAGTATTTATATATACTTTAATAAAAATATATATATATATAAAGAGATCAAGCAATTCCAGGGTATTTTGCGGTTCAGCATTTGCGAGTAGACAATTTTTACTGGCCTTTTATTTAGCTTCATTAAAATTCATTTAATTGCGTGTATGTCCTATGACTAATTTATTGGAGATAAATTGCATTTGAAAAATATTTATCAATATTTATGGCAATTTCTTTTATTAATTCATTTTATTGACAACAGTTCAAATAAAGGTGCAATTAAATAAATAAACAAATATCTCAGGCTTATTGTATTTCATTGAAAGTTGAAATTTACCTTGGACCTTCTTCCCATTGTCTTTCTTCGCTGACTTTTGATTTCATATTTATTATTGTTTTTCTTAAAGCTTTATCAGATTATATATCCTTGTGCATATATATAGCTCCATCAAACATAAAGCCGAAGGACATTTTGCAATTTAATTTGTGGTCAATTTAAGCAGAATCATATAGAGAAACATTATTAAATTGCTATTGCGGCTAAATACTTCATTATCGTTAAACGCAAGGACACACACGCACGCACATATTTCAATCTGTGTTGGTGTGTGTGTGTGTGTTTATTGATGGCAAATACGCAATAAAAATTTCTTTACACTCTGCCACTTCCTGCAGCTTGGCTTTTTTTGCAGCACCAGCTACAAATTGGAAAGTTAAACTCTGAACAAATTTGCGCAAGCATCAAAGGGCTGCAGCAGCTCCGATTCGATGTGAAAAACAGACACCCACCCACACACACGCACATACCATACACATGTGAGGATGGAGCTATTTTTGTACTGTTGTAAGCTTGTAAAGAGATTGTACAGCTCTCAGCAATCTATCAACAGCAATTGGATGCTTCGGCAGCATTGGCACTTGTTACATTTGCCGCAATGGACATCGAGACAGTATTTAAAGCAATTGCGGCATCGTAGCAAGATCCAATACTCGTTTCCAACACACAATCCAAAGCAGGCCGTATCATTAGGCTAATTGATACATGAGCAACGTGCTGCCCCCAATTAGGCAGGCCCCAAAAAGTATGCAATGCTTAGCGCGTCTGCAGCATTTATCAATTTGCACGACCCTATAAGCTATGCATAAGCCGATTATCGTCACAGACACAGAAAGAGGCACATGGACACACACAGAGACACATCGCACACACACACACACACACACACACACACACACACAGAGACAGACGCGGAGACGAACGCAACTCAAGGCACGCACTCAAACTTACCCCAAAAACCCGCCTTTCAATTTAAGTCACAAGCTTTTTTGTATACCCTGCCAAAGGGTATATCAAATGTGTCACGAATTCGAAACAGATTTAGCTCAGCCTTTATCTATACTACATCTATATACATATAGTTTTTATATCCCATAGGCATCAGGTTCCTTTCTTTTTGGGAACTTATTTCTTTATCAGAAACAATCATAAGTTTAACTTACATTGAATACAAATAGGAGAAACTAAAAGTAAAATGTGACTACTAAAACTGCGAAAGATCTTGATAGAGATCAATTTCTATATGTATAACCATAGATATATATAAAGAGTATTAAGGCTTCGGCCAAGCGTTGACAATTTCTCATTTTTGCTTTTTATTTTATCCACGAAAAATTGCCAATGTCGGAAATCTGCTTGTCTGCAACTTATCAGCGACGAAAAGGGACGCGAGCAGTGGATGCGGATGAGGAATTGGGGATGGGGGAATAAAGGGAAGGGGGAGAGAGAGAGAGATAAAAAGCACGACTAATTAATTTAAAGCGCTCGCGCAATCAGTGTTTTGGGTATTGTCAGTCTGCCAGGATGGCATGCACTCACACAGTTTCACACTGTGTCAGTTGCTCACCCCGTCAATCGCTCAGTTTGTCAGGTTGGCATTAAGCAACCGAAAGCAGCGCTCTTAAGTATGCAATACTTTTGAAGCATCGTCTGTCCCGCTCGCACACCGCTGCTTTCGTCATTGCAAGTGAATTGTGACATTTATTAATGTCAACGCATCAACAAAGACAACGACAACGACAAGGACAAGGACAAAGCAACAACAATAGGATATTGTGGGCGTGGCTTTTAGGGGAAAAGCAAGTGGAATTAAATACGCATTTGCGGCAGTCAGTTTCAGTCAGCATCCTCCAAGCGAAGTTGAGTTAACAGCGCCACAAGGAGATTTATCGCATCCGTATAGACCCAACCTGCACCTTGCTCAAAGGCTCAGTTTAGCTCTTAACGTGCCATAAAGCTTCAAGCTCCAAGCTCCTCCAGCGGAGTAACTGAGGATGCAGCCCAGCCAAAGGAAACTCAATCATAAGCAAAAGCAAAAGCAAAGGCAAAACCAAAGCCAAAGGCAGCGAGTGCCGGCAGAAGCCAGAGGACATAATAAAAATGCTAAGGTGCTCCAGGCATATTATGAAAATGACATTAAAGTGTCGACGGGAACGACAGGGGCGTCTGTCAGTCAGTCAGTTATTAAGGCTTATGGGACGCCAGTTTATGGATTGCCCCTGCCATGTGACAGGGCTAAGTGAGGATTTACTTGGCTCTAAAGCACCGCCAATGGCCATAAAAAAGAGTGCAATCATTTTGCACATTTTGCGTCAAACACAGATGACAGACACTCGTCCTTCGTCCTTCGAGCTTCGAACCAATTTCATCCCAATGAGTGGATCAAATTGCAGTTTGCGACTTCCCCACTTTTCCCAGCTTTCCACTTTACCAGATTTCCTTGCCTACTGCAACACAATAGAGCAAATTATTAACTCTTCTCAATGGAAAATAATACTTCAACCTGCGATTAAAATGTCCCGACTGCTAATAAATCTGCCAATCAATTCGTATATTTAGCTTCTATTATAATTCCAGGCAAATAATTTCCTATTTAAGGTAGAGTTATGGCATAATTAAGACATTTGAGGCAACAAATCTATTTATAACTATTGAAATTTAGTTCAGAAACTATTTGAAAAGTTTAAAACGAATTTGCAAGCTTGTTGAGAACATTTCTAATCCTAATATGCTTAAGATAAGTTGAGAAACTTTTCGACTGCAGACTAGCATGAATACACAGCTAGTTCTATACTAATTTAAATTACACACAAAGTAATTTAATTTAATTAAACTATTTGCACTTTGCACAAAACAAGTTCAGCCTCAAACGCGCGTTTTTAATCTCTCTCATGTGCGCGTGTTTCTTCTGAAGGCGCCAAGTAAAGTGAAGCTTCACTATAATGAACGATTTTGCAAAGAAACTTTTAAGTTAAGGAACTAACTAAGCCTTAGCAGAACTAACTAAGGAACTGCCTAAGCTAATCTAATCGAATCTTTAAGCAAATCCTTAGCTTACCTCCTTTCATTTACTTCGTTTGATAAGTTTGAATGCAACTAACAGATTTATGTAGTTTATATATAACAGATTTGAAAGGAATATGTTTCTATATAATCTAACAAACATATCAAAGATTTAAGAAGGGAAACATTAAGATTAAGATTTAAGATTTTTAACCTCTTTCTATTCAAGAAAGTTTTTTGAATCTTTTCTGATGAAATTTGCTGAAGAAAAACTCTTTTTATATCCACCAAGCCAGAAATTCTATAAAAAACACTCCTTTAGTTCTTTCTTTTATTCAGTTTATTAAGTTGAAGTGCTTTCGTTTTCGTTATAGTGAAGTTTGACTGTAAATTATGGAGAAAGAACTTCTGAAATAACTAAATCAAAAAAGCAGAAAAAGCAAAAGGAGGATCATAAAAGTGTTACAAAAGTTATTTTTATTGTGTTGTAGTAACCACAAAAGTTGCACAAAGGACACGCACGCGGACAATGCAGAATATTCATGGCAACAGCAGCAGCAACCAGCAGCAGCAGCAGCGCCCAAAAGTCTGCAATTGTTAAACTGTTATACGAGAAGGATAAGCTCTTAAAGCGCATGACCAGAAAGAGAAGCAGTCAGTAAGTAAGGTGTAAAGAGAAGGAACTGTTCGACTGGTAACATGCCGGATGCAGGGACAATCTATGTGAAATAACGACCGCAACAACAACGGCAACAACACCAGCATTAACGGCAGCAACATCAACATCAACAGCAACAGCCCCTCACTTAGAGGCCAAAAACGTAACAACAGCCTGACCTTCACCATTAGCGCACTTATTTTTTTTGTTTCTTGTTTTTTTTATAGTCTTCTGCCCTTTGCCTACAACAAGAAACAAGGATCAGGCACGTAGTGTAGAGAGTGTAAAAAAAGGTAGCGGAAGTATATGCCACTTGGTATGCGTGTGGGGGTGCGGTAGCATCCTTGCTCTGGGCGAGAGCGTAAGAATGTAAGAACTTTGGCTGGCTTTGCGTTGACTTAAATGCTTTTTGCCTAATGGAGCAGCGGAACAAGGGCAAAAAGCAGAATCAACCGCAACCGCAGAAGCAAAAGCAGCAGCAGCAGCAGCAGCAGCAGCAGTAGACGCAAATGCCAGCTGTGGCAGCCACGACTCTGACACCACAGATAGGCAGGAAGTGCGCCTACATGGCGTATACGTTATATACCATACCATATCGTATATACATATGTGTGCAATGTCAGCCCTGGCAAATACTTAATGAGTTTGTTAACCCATATTTTTCGAAAAGACTATAAATCTACCAGCTCAAAGTAAGCGTGCAAGGACTTCTATTCTCGCTGGATGTGTGTGAAAAAGCAACCTCAAAAAGGACACGCAGCTGGAAGTGAACAACTTCTCGAAGAGCTTAAAAGATGGATAGATAGAAAAAACTGAAACTGAAAATGAAACTGAAGATGAAGCTGAGAAATTCCTGTGATACACAGAAGTACCTTAAACAAAAGTTTCATACTATTTTTACACTCAAGTCAAGCTGGTGTCCCATTTGCATGGGAATTATTTACAAAGTGTTTGGTTCATTGCTTGAAATATGTCTGGGATGATTGATGAGCCACGTGATTGAAATGTGATAAATTGATGTCTGCTGTGAGAGACAACAGAAAAAAGGAAGCTGCATGCCACACAATCTGCGGCAAGGACTCTCTCGATACTCTATGAATATGGCGGATACTGCGTAAGCCGGATCGCAGAATCCATCTGAGTACCTGCTAAAAGCGAATGTCCAAAAAAAAATCCCTATATAGTGTTTGTTTGCGTGCGTGTGTGTGTGTGTGTGTGTCCTGCGCTAAGAGGATTCCACCTAAAACAGCACTCAGAGCAGAGCAGAGAAGGTTGGGCTTGTTTTTCTACATGTGGCCTGTAAGCTGAAAGTTTTCGCTAAATGCGGTAGAGCAGAGCTTGGCAAACTCTCAAGTCTAAGTGCGAGTATATTTGGTTTTTCTTTGCGGCGCTTTTCCTTTTGGCCAGTTTCCTTTTGTCCGTATGCTAATGCAGAAAGTGTGGAGCGAAGCATTTAATCAACTTTATGCGGAATAAATTGCATGTTTCGTTCTACGAAATGCCATTAGATTTATTAAAAAATATATAAAGCTCAGAGATTATGTTGCTACTCCTTCAAGGAGCAAGGACCAAGGACCTAGGGCCAAGGACCTAGGAGCTTATCAACAGAAGAAAGCGCAGAACAGACAAAACAAACATTTTCTCTTTAGGTAACTAACAGAATTAATCTTAAATTGAAATTGCCTATTCAAAGAATT
The DNA here is from genome assembly GCA_035045065.1 of Hirtodrosophila trivittata. NCBI lineage: Eukaryota > Metazoa > Arthropoda > Insecta > Diptera > Drosophilidae > Hirtodrosophila > Hirtodrosophila trivittata. Next base: position 6,500,495 of record JAWNNK010000816.1, read on the forward strand.
TGTTATATGTGTTGAAAGAATCTTTGAGGAAAATCTTCAACGAAAATCTTCTGGGAAATCGCTTTTCACCAGGAAAATACACATTGTCGGCATTTATACAATTTCTGTGGAAATAGTCGTATTTTTTTTGCATGTGACAGAATAAAATTTGAAATCAACTACCAATATATTGCAGCCACAGCGTGTATGACATACAAATCCCATACACACACACACACGCACACACACACACGCACACACAATGCAGCAAGTGAAATATAGTTTACCATAAAGTTTCTCTTCGTGAAAAGAACTCAAGGTTCGAACTTTAAAGTAATTGCTGTTTATGCCATAATATTGTGATAGTTATGTGCCACACACACATGTGTGTGTATCTGTGTGTGTGTGTGTGTGTGTGTGTGTGTGTGTGTATTTTTATTGTACGTACACGCCCGCTGATTTATGGTGCTCACTTTTTAGAGCTCGTTGTCAAAATAAAACTTTTTCTGCGTTTCGCAAAAAAGAACATAAAAAAAAACTTTTATTTCGTCTGCCGCAAATTGTTGTAGTATTTGTTTTGTCTGTGTTTATGTATATATATATAAACATTATATATATAAATATTTATATATATATTTGCAGATCATTTTAGACATGAAATTTCATTATTGTCCTTGACGGTTTTATCTGCAATCAATAAAAAAATAATATAAAATTAACAATAAAAAAGAACATTTCAAGTTTGTATCCTGTATCTTTTGGCTTAATTGTATCTCTCTCTCTCTTCTTTGAGGCACTGACATACTGTGAGAAAAACAGTATAAAGCATTTAAGATTCTTTTCAAAAGCATTTTAAATGGATTCTTTTTACTTTTAAAGTCCTTTGCCAAGGACTTGTTAGCCTGATGAAATGCCATCAACTGGCACTTGAGTAACTCGCAGACGGCAAACCCGTAAATAATAAAAGAAAATTTTTGTGTAAACACACACACACACACGCGTGTACATACAGAGAAAGAATGTTGGTAGACGCAGACGAGTAGGTTGTGGCGGCAACAGCCATAGCAAACACACACACACACACACACACACATAGACAGGCACACCTGAAGTGGCACAGCTTCAGTTAGCTGCGTTGATGACGGAAGTTTCACAGTGACAGACAATTTTTGCGTTAACAACAACAACAACAACAATTGCAACTTTAGATACAATTTCCTTCTCTCTCTCTCTCTCTCTCTCACTCTCTCACATCTGTGTTATGGTTGTTGTGACTTTTTGCAGTAGTCATTGCCATATGTACACAAATGTTTATACATATGAAGAGCACACGGCTGAGCATCCTTTTTGCCTCAGCTCCTCCTGGCTGGCTCCTCCAGTTGCCGCCTTTGAGGACGATAGCTTGTATGAGCGTTTGCTGCTCCTGGCGCTGCTCCTCCCTCCGGTTAGTCAGCATAATGAATTACACCGGTACACGCGCTAGCCAGGACTCGTCGTCGTGTTCTGACAATCCTTTTGCCTTCATCAAGCTGCAGTCGACAGTCATCGGGCAAGAACAACCAGAACAATAGCAGAAACATTCAGTTAAAGTTAGAGAGCTACCGTTGTTGGCTCATGCAACGCTTTGTTGCCTGCCACAATTTTACAATTGACTGTTTCTCTATACGGGTTGCTGCTCGCTAATGGTGAACCGTGTGCCGTATGCCGTATGCCGTGAGCCAGGGGCCAGGGGCAGGGCGATGGTGCGGCAGAAGGTGGAAGACAACCGTAAAACGCTCGACTTGTTTTACGCATTATTTACTTGCCTGGGATGCTGCTACGCATTACGTGCCACTGTCTGTGGCATGCTGCTTTCCACGAGCTGCCAGGGCACCACCAAGCGCCGAGGGCGTGGCAAATGAACTAGCATTACAGTTAAGTTGCGGCAAGTAGCAAAACGTTGGACTACAATTAATTTGAAAGTCTCTGCACGGTAAATGGAAATGGGCTCCACTTTATTTGTGTGTATGCTCAGAGGGTGTATTCTCTATGTGTGTGTCTGTGTGTGTGTGTGTGTGTGTGTATGGGTGGCTGTATGTATTTTTACTGCTCCGTTTAGTGGTCTGTTAGTCTGTTCAATTGAAGGCAGTCAAAGCATTTGCGTTTGGCAATTTGATTGTCTATTGATTACATTTCTTCCGAGGTCTTGAAAATTTCAATTTTATTTCGAAATGTTTTTATTTAAATTTAAAGCCCCAACAATATCCGAATTTTCCTTTTCCCCATCTAAAGGAAAATTTGCTATGTACAAGGGACAGCTGAAAAGGAATAGGAAGACCTCCAAAAGAAAGTACGAGGCATCTATCCATATCTATCTATATCTATATCTATATCTATATCTATATCTATATCTATATCTATATCTATATCTATATCTATATCTATATCTATATCTATATCTATATCTATATCTATATCTATATCTATATCTATATCTATATCTATATCTATATCTATATCTATATCTATATCTATATCTATATCTATATCTATATCTATATCTATATCTATATCTATATCTATATCTATATCTATATCTATATCTATATCTATATCTATATCTATATCTATATCTATATCTATATCTATATCTATATCTATATCTATATCTATATCTATATCTATATCTATATCTATATCTATATCTATATCTATATCTATATCTATATCTATATCTATATCTATATCTATATCTATATCTATATCTATATCTATATCTATATCTATATCAACTATCTACATCTATCTATTTATATCTATCTATATATACATCTATCTATCTATCTATATATACATCTATCTATACCTATCTATATCTACATATATCTATATCTATCTATTTATATCTATCTATATCTATCTGCATCTATCTCTATCTATCTATCTCTATCTATCTATATCCATCTATTTTTATCTGTATCTTTATTTATCTATATCTATCTATATATCTATCTATCTATCTATCTATCTATCTATCTATCTATCTATCTATCTATCTATCTATCTATCTATCTATCTATCTATCTATCTATCTATCTATCTATCTATCTATCTATCTATCTATCTATCTATCTATCTATCTATCTATCTATCTATCTATCTATCTATCTATCTATCTATCTATCTATCTATCTATCTATCTATCTATCTATCTATCTATCTATCTATCTATCTATACCAATTGCTATTAAGTTCCATTCGGATATAGTTCGACTATGTTTAGAGCTCTCCAGAACTTATTCAGGGTATTCGAACGAAACAATTTCGGATCGTTTTTGTTGGGAAAACCTATTAGAAGCTTTCATCAAAGTTATTCTGTGCCGTCCTGGCGATAATTGAAAACAGGGAAAATTTCGCAGAATCACAAAGACGCGTAACTTGCTTCGCGGAAAATTCTGTTCCTAGAAAACCAACCAAGCAACAAAATCAATATCAAAAGATACAGCTGCGTCCAAGAAGTGCAACAAGACTGAACGCGCAAAACAAATTAATTCAATTAACTCTTATCGTTAAGCAGCTTTAAAATAACATGCCTGCTGGCAGAGGGCTCAACACGAATGCGAAGGTCATGCATCGTTGACCTTGATGTATCATGTTGCAGATTAAAAACATGCTGCACGTGTCTTCTTCGAGTTGCAAAGTAAATTGGATTCTGTTTAACTGCAAAATTCTCGGAAAAACTGATTATCCACCAGCCATGCCTTGTTCGTATCTATTACCATACACAGCTGAAGTTTGTTTTTCATTTATGGCCTACCCCAAACCCCTCAACAAACTCTGGGAAAACAAACGAGAAAGGATGCTTTAAATACATTTTAAGGGTAGATTGATACAAGGTGAGAAAACAAAAGAAACGAATGAAACAATTAAGGCATAAATTTATCTTGACAATTCAGTTTATTAGCTGGTGTGGAATATAAATAAATGACAAAATTCCTTGTGAAATTTCAACGTATATTTTATTATCATGCAGAACATTAAAAGAGAGTTTGGGACACGTTAAAATTTAAATTTTAGAATGTTTTTTCCCCAGGGTATGCCAAAAGCAGGCAATAAAATATAAAACGCGCATTAAATTTTGACATTCCTTTATTCAACTGTACTCACCTCCCCCCGCCTAACCACCCAAATCTCATACTCGCTCTTATTCTGAATGTCGTAAGTCCTTAAGGATCCACTCGCATAGTCCAAGGCAAGAAAGAAAATTTGGTTTCATTAAATTGTAAGACATTAAATTCATAAAAAGTCATCAAATTTTTGGTCCAAAAAGAAGGTTATACAGATTAGGCGGGGTATACACGACTAGAAGTATACCTACACTTACATTACATTTACATTTTCACACGTTTTAAGCAGTACACTGCTTTTTCTCTATTGCTTAGAAGCAGATTATTCTTCTAAGCAAAAATTGCATACATATGATTTGATCTTCAATTAAACTTCGAATTGAATATACCAAAAGTTGATTATATATAATTTAATCAATGATTAAAGATCAGATGTATCATATGACACACGTCTTAAGAAGTGCACTGCTTGCACTGTCAGCTGTTTAAAAGCAGCTCTCTTTGCTATGAAAAAACTTAAAAATTGAATTCGATCTTCAAAAAACATCGATTGATATACCAAAAGTGGATTATATATACGTTAATCAATGATAAACTATAAGATACGATCAGACATATATATAGTATATACTGACACAAGTTTTAAGCAGTGCACTGCTTTTGCTTTCTACTGTTTGAAAGCAGCTTCCTTTGCTATGGAAAAACTTGCAAAAATATGATCCGATCGTCTTAAAGCTTCAATCGGTATACCAAAAGTGGATTATATATATTTCAATCAATGATTCCCTAGAAGATACGATCAGATATATAGTATATAGTATACGGGCAGAGTTGCCACATAGTTAGACTGTACCAGCTAGAGCATACCCTCTCTGTTAGGCTTTGCCTTCTAGGGTATGGGAAATTTGTAATTTGATTATATTTAAGGGGTTTACTTATGCTATTAGTAAGTTATTTGATTACATTTAAAGGTCTTAGGAATAGCATTAGAAGCGCTACTTACTTGTGGCAATATATAGTAAGCACACTTAATCGGCTTACACACATCGGGCACGAGTGTAAGCGGTTTACTTAAGTAATTTTAGTAGCATTTATTTGCCTCACTTTAGGACTCATATTAGATATCAATATTTGAACAGGAACAGAAAGAGGCTGAGAGGGGGAGAGGGGGAGGGAGAGGATAATGTTACTTACTTGTATTTTGTTTTTGTTCTTTTCTTATATTGTTCTATTTTTTCTTTACTTTTGGTACTTTGGTTTGGGAGCAAAGCCGCAACGCGAATTTTCTGTCAGTTTATGAAGTTGTGTCAAAAATAATTTGAGCTGGTTTCGAGTTGGCGTCTCGCACGCAGCTCATGCAACATTTATTTGATATTGTATTAAATATTTAACGCACAACACGATAAAACACTTTTGGCTCATTAATCTTACACCAAGATACAAACACACTCACACACAGCTATGCGTGTGTGCGAATGAGATAGAGAGCTAAGAAGCTGCTAATGAAGCCAAAGAAAGTAGCAAAAAAAAAACCCTAACGCTGTTTTGTGCCTAAATATTTCTTGACTGATTAATACGAATACTGAGGTTTCTCTTCGTGTTTTGTTTGTGGCACAAGTTTACGCGTTTCTTGCGGCATTCAACAATGTTGACGGCGGGGCAAAAGATTTCGGTCTGGACGAAAGCGCTGGCAAAGGGAGACTGAACGCCGCAAAGTATGCAGCAGCAACAGCAGCTGAAGCATTCGCTTCCGATTGGGCCTGTGTATAACAGTCAAGTATAACAGTTTGCCATCGATGTTACCAACGCTGAGAGCGTGATGTCCTTTGGGCCGTGGAGACTGTAGGCCATAGCCAGGGGATGGTAACTTCCTTTGGCTACACCTGGTCGAAGCAAAAGACGTTATTACCATTGGGCCATAACACGCACAACGACCTTGGCAGCAAACTATTTAACACCTTGTGGCATATGTGGCCAAATTAGTAGCCAAAAGTGCGTACAATTTGCTTTTATTGGAACTTCGTACTGTGAGTCGAAATAGAATCAAGCGAAACGTGTCTTCAGACAGCGAAGAGCTCACAAATTATGATTATGTTATGATTGTTTATTTTATCGCATTGTGTTCTGCGCGTTTTGTTACATAAATATGCCATTAAATTTAAGTGGCACGATTCAGATTTCAGATTTATACTCCTTGATGCTAGATAAGCGCCACCCCCAAAAAAAGATATCAGATAAAAGATATATGTATATAAGTTAGCAGATAGCAGCTTCAAGATTTCACATTCCAGGACACGCAACTTGAGCAGCTTTTGTTTGGCCAAATTCAATTGGAGCACGCTATTCAAATGTCAAACAAATTTCGCAATGCCACTCAGCTCTCGGCTCTCGGCTCTGGGTAAGTAGGCAACAAAGTTGATGCCTGAACATCTTCGACTTTGTGCGTCGGCACAGCCGATAGCCAATTTGGAATGGCCATAAGAAATGGCATGCCAGACAAGTTTGCTACGAAACGTAATTGAATTTTTATTGACATTGCTTTAGAGATACTCAAATGGGAGGAAGGGAGTGGGGCAGCGGGCAGCAGGCAGCGGGCAGCGGATCGGGGCATGTCCAAAAAGTGGCCCCTGAGCGCAAAACAAAAACGGGCAGCAAAATGACGCAGACAATGAAAACAAAAGGCGGAAAAAGAGTGAAAGGTGGAAATGGAAATGGAAATATGTACCTAAAATTAATTTATATTTTATAAAATAAGAAATATTCCCGTACTAGATACAAAATGGCGCCCAAGGGCTAGCAACGTTTGCTGAGCTAACACAAATTTTCAATAACATTAATGGTTACAAAGGGTATTCCCTGTCACATTTGATGTCTGCTCAGAATGGGTAAAAATAAACTTTTTTAAAGCTTCTGCGATAAATGTCATACGCTGGGCTGCTCTCTGTTCGACCCTATATAAATCATTCACAGGCAAACTGGACTACCCCTAACGAGTGCTATAAAAATCTAAATAATTTCAGCTCTACCTATAATAATTTTAAGTGCAAATGTTTTCTTCGACCTTCGTTCAACATAAGACAAAGTAGACGTGGGGCAACTGGACTTGAGCTAAAGATATATAGATATATATAGATATATAGTCACGATCCTGTCAGACTTCTCTTTATGTTTAACTAACTTTAAGTTTCTTCAGTCTTTTTCCCCATTTAAGTAACCTCTTTTAGCAGCAGTCGGATTGATTAAACTTGTCAATAAGCCTCATCGAAATTGGGTTATCATCTATATATAGCACAGAAATACCTATTTATATGCTCAGATAAAGGACTTATCCTCGAATATGTGGCATAAAGGTTTCCTGTGTCAACGCCAATTAACGAGGAACCAGAATAGACGAGGCGAGGGGCAGGCAATGTGGGTTATGTGTGAAATCCAGTCTATAGAAGGGTTATCAAATCGCAGAGAGTCCCAACTGCTACAAAGTTGTCAAGTCATCAAGTTGTCAATTAGTCATGTAACGAGCTGCTTTCATCGGGCCATAAGATGTCACAAGGCCTCAAAGAGCAGCTGCGGTTTTCACAAATTTCAGCTCAAGTTTTTAACCTAATAAATGTTTATAGAAACTATTATTTGTAATAGACAGGACTTGGTTGGGATCTTCTACTATATAAATCATATTTGAGTTGACATTTTGTTAGAGTATCCCCAGCTCGGCTGACTTTCAGCCAGCTTTGTATAAAATACTTACTTTTTATCACTTTATCAGAAACTTTTATAATATCTGAGCGGGAATTTCCCATGTGATGGCATTTCGGTTCAGTTCGTTTTATGGTCCAACTCTAATTGATGGCCCCTCTGGTCAGCCAAGCAGCATTGCCTGCTGCCTGCTGCCTGCTGCCTGCTGCATGCCCCACAATGTGCCACAATTATCATTTACAGTCGCCTCGCGGTGCTGTGCCAACGGTTTGCTAATTATAAGAAAATTCTCCAACCCCCCAACAAACCTCCTCTCCTCCTTCTGCTGCTGCAGTCGCTTGTTGCATGCCCGACCATTAAATTATTTTATATGGCACATTAAAATAAACTACGCAAATGCATTAAAAAAAGAAAATAAAATAAGATAAAACAATGAAAAAAAAAAGGAAGTGAAATGCAGCCGCTGCCAAGAGTGGCAAAACCCGACACGACCCCAACGCCCAATCCCAACCGGAGAGCAGAGACCACAGAGCAGGCCAAGGCATCAGTCTGGCCAGTGGCAACACATGGCCATACATGGCAGCATCTCCAACTGGCTCATTGCTATTATTATCGTAGTGTTATTATTGTTATTACTGTGCCGCATGTTGCGAGACTTCTAAGCAATTACTTAAATCGCTTCGCTGGCTTTGGTTCTGGCTCTCTGGCCCACATTTGCATGAAGTGTCTGAAACAGGCTTTAAGCCAAGCAAACACAGAGGGGAAAAAAGCTGTGGATTGGACCAGCTGCATCAGCTGTCTGCTGGGTCCTGACATAAATCTGAGCCGGAAACAATACTCATACGCCGCGTGTGACCATCGCGCGTTGCTCATTGATTGTGTTCCCCCGTGTGTGTCTATGTGTCTGTGTGTCTGTGTGAATGTGTGTGCGCCCTGACAGCAGTTTATACACCTCAGTGCCTGTGAATGCTGTTGATTGGATGCCATTGTCAGTGGTGCAGCCTGGCAGTGGTGCGGTGCTTGATGTGCTACTGTGGTGCCGTTGTGTTCACATATTTATTTACAATTTAAATGCAGACCCGCTTTTTGTCTCTGTTTAACCGATGCAAACGATTGGGCCAAAAAGAGCTTTCAGCGTTTTAAATGATTAAACAACGCACAACGCACACACACACACACACACACACACACACATTTCATTGGCCTCCTTCTTTCGACTTGGCCAGCGGCTCCCCATGACGCTTTATGGAATGTGCAATGAGGCAGCTTAGCTCGTCAACCTCATTGGTCTGCGTTCTGGCCAGTTGGCCAGGCATAGACTTCAGCATTGTTGGTGCTGTCTTATCGAGCTCTTTGGCCTGTGGTCTTTTTCCTACATAGGGCCAATCGAGTAGGCGACTGCTGCTCCTGCTCCCGCTCCTACTCAGCGTATGAACTTGCTCCAGTTTTCGGCGTATGGCCTGAACCACATGCCTTTTGGCTTGGCAATTAAAGCCAGAAACGTTCGCTTTAATCTTCAGTACATCATCGATGTTCACGTAGGGCGATGGTACGTAAGCTTCAGTTGGCTGCACAGAGTCCAGCCTATTCAAGCGACGCACCAGTAAATCCACCTTCCACATCGTGTCCTCCATGAATGCCGTAAGATTGCCTGAGCGTGCCATGCATTCCACAATCCTTGTCAGATTCGCGTGCTGGTTGTGCAGCCGATTAATACACTCAGCCATGCTCGTGGGACTATTGGATGCACTTCTCTTACGTGCCAGCTGACTTTCAATGATTCCGCCTGCCATTAGGAGCTGTACAACCAGAAGCACTGGCCTCATCGCTTCGACTGCGATTTGCTGGTAACTATCTTTATTTTTTGCTCAGAGCGGAACCCAATGAATTCCGTGTGACCAATGAGAATAGTTCTGCCTGATGTTTATGAATAAATTATAAATTATACTTTATTCTGTAGAAAATATGAAATGCATTTAATTTCTCACCAGAATTTGAAAGCTGTACAAAATACCTAACACCTAATTGCGAGCGGCTTATAAGCTCAGCCAAAGTTTGGTTTCGTTTCAGATTTTCAGAATTTCAGTCTGGCAAACTTGCCGCTTACCTGTGGCACTTGCTGTGGCTTCCCCCGGACTGTGCCACAAAAATAAGCCTTTTAAATTAAGGCAGGCCGCAGCAACTGAGCAGTTAAACTGAAAGCGGCAAGTGCCATTCAGACCTGCAACTGCCCCACTGAATGTATAACAGTTTAATCAGCCCAACTGGGAGAGAAGCACAAACATACATATGTATGTAATACATAGGGATATTATAAAAAAAAGAAGAAAAACTTTGTGTAAGTCCCTGCACCCCGCGTCGGGACCCTCTGCAAGCGCCTAGGAACGCGTTCGACTTGGCTGCCCCCGGGTTGCCCGGGGACCAATTTCTTCTCGTTTGGCGCGTTAAATTTATTGTTTGCGGAAGTTCTCTTTAATGGCAACGCCCCAGCTGCCACGCCTGACACCCAGCACCCAACACCCAACACCCACTCTCACACACCACACCAACACACTCACACACACATCCAGAACATTTGCCAGGATTTTAGTTGTTGACCTTCAGTTGCAAATAATTTCAACTCATTGTGTTTAATGTGCTGCCAGCTGCTTCTTATTGGCCTTAATTTTTTTGGCTTTTTTTGTATTGTGGGCGTGGCATTGGGCAGCATTTGCCTACTGACACGAGACAATAATTTTCGCATTTTTGTTTATTTATCTGGTGGCACGTGCTCTGGCCAATAGTCACTTGATTTATGAGCCACAAGGCTGCCCACTGCAAATATTATTCCACACTCATAAATATTTTTTCTCAGATCATTTTTTGTTTGTTGTTTTGTTTTGTTTTGTTTGAAACATTCTGTTTCCCATTTTTTTGTCGTTCAACTTGTAAATTGTATTTTGATATGGGTGACCGTACTGTAAGCCAACACGTTCTTTAACACCCTTTCTCTGCACACACTCACACACATTCCAACCGTTAGCCAGTTGACCTCCCAACGGACACTAATGCGTTTATAAAGTGTTAACATGGCGTATGCGTAATATTTTCCAGAGCTGCTTCATTTTAATGGCATCTATGCGGCAACTGTCGCTTGTAGTTTGAGCTTCTATTTTGGTTTCCTTATGCCTTGATTTATGCTTACGGTATACACTGCCACGCCTTGTTTAGTCCCGCCTCAACTTGCTTCGCCTCGCCTTTAATGGCGTCCTTAAGTGCTCGTAAAATTACTGAACCAGACTCAAGCGTTTCTGTTAGCAGTTGTGTGCCAGGTCATAAATTTAATTGCTGCGATTATTGCCTAGAATTAGCTTAAATCTTAGTTAATGCTCGACTTTTATTCGTGTCCAAGTGCAGCAGAGAGACCAAAGGTTCACATAAATTCCATCAAATTAATGTAGTAACAATTCGGATCGGTTTATAGAGATGGATTGCCAATCAGCTAGATACGTTATTAATTGTGTTTATTGGCCATGATAATACGATTTGATTGGCTCTAACAACAATCACTCGGAATATTCTCTCAAATCACACGAAATATCTCTGATAATTGGCTTCCACTTGAGCTTGAGAGCTAGGAAAGGAGCCAGTTAAGGGTAGGATTTAGAGCTTATATCAGCTCTTAATATCAAACGTTATCCAGTGTAAGTATAAAATGATGAATTTGTAGAAGAGCTTTAAGTTAAACTTTGGCAAAAACTTTCTGCAAATCTCTGAATCTCTTCCAACGAAGTAAACGAATATTTTTCGCATTTATGCAAATTTCGTAGATTTTTCATACAGACGCCAGCAACCGCACCGCACTGACACTGACAGTGTCTAAGGCTGCAATACATACATACACACAAACAGATATACATATATACAGATAAACAGATATAGAAACAGACAGTCAGGGTGCAGAAATTTACGTTTGGATGCAGAATTTAAGCTTAGCCAATTGAACTAAGGGAGCAAAACTAATTGCTTGGGGGAATACAAAATGAGAAAATGTCGCCGCACGGATTTGCATTTGCACTTAAATTTCCACATTTTTCTATCATTCGAAATGCAGACATATGGCAAAAGTCGAGACAGGGCCAATAAGCTGGATATGCACTCAATTTATATAGACTAGTTACACCCATTGTAGTCATATTTGATGAGCAGAGGGTATAAAGTTAGAGAGCTAGTTGGTAGCATGCATAATGAATATGATTACGTTTCAGCATAACTTATTTAAAATGGCAGCAAAAAGTGTAAACAGAATGTAAACACAAATGCAAATGACAAAAAAAAAGTATAAAAGTAAAAGTAAAAAGTGGAAAAAGGAGGAAAACTGGAACAGAGCGCGCCGGAAGTGAGTCAAGCATACGCATTTGGGGCACAACCTCGCATTGTCAGAGTGTCTCCCTCTATGTACATGTGTGTGTGTGTGTGTGTGTGTGTGTGTCTCATTATTATGCTCAGCACTGTGTGTTGGTAATATTTATGTTGCACCGCCGACCGCCGACCTTCACACACGTCAACCGTATGCAAACAACAAACGTGCGCCTAAAAGTAGACTAAGCATTTTGTCATTTTATCTGTTGTTCTTCTTGCTGCCATTTAGACAGTCCCACACACAGTCACGCAGTCAGTAAGTCACTCAGTCAGTCTGTGTGTTGGACATGCTCGGAATTTCAAAGCAATTCCCCGCAACAAGCTCTGCAAATTCACAGCACCAAAAACACAAACAAAGCAGCTGCAACGCTTTTTTCGAGCTATTTGCGTATTTATCTAGAACTGTTTTCAATTTAATTTTACTTTAATTATGTGACAAGGCTTAATTGCTTTTATTGTTTATACGACGTGTCCAAAGTCTCATTCAATTCAATTTAAACTATCCGAGCTGTCTCTCTGTCTCTTGCCCCACTGATTGCTATTGGTATTTGCTTTATTATAGATATATTTTATGTCCTTCCATAAATATTTCTCATTTTGCTTAAGCCTATGAACATAGTATAATTCCTTTTTCCTGATAAGTCGCCCACTCGATGTAATTTTAGCTTGTTCAGTCAGCTTACTGCCCACTGCATCAACAGTTATCTGCTAGCAGGTAAGCGCTCGTTAACTGGAATACGTCAAGGCCCCTGCACGAACAGAATTTCTGTTGCATAATTTGTTTCGAGGTGAAGTACTATCTACGCAGAACCCATTCAATTCCGTTCAGCCCACGCACATTCAAATGTGACGCACATCAATGTCAAGTACAGTCAGACAGTGCGAGATAAAGGTAGAGCGCATGGTGAGAAAGAGATGGACCAATCTAGCGTTAGAGCGAGACAGAGCACATACATGTATGTGTATGTACGCAAAAATGATGTGCGTATTTTTTCTGCTTAAAAATTAACCACAAACCTGCCAGGCGGACAGCTCAGGCAGAAGTCTATTGACGCACGTCAAAAATGTACGTAAGGACTCATTGAAGCCATTTCCCCAAATCGACTCATAGTTTTCATAACGAGGGAAAATAAGAGAAAAACCTCAGCTTCACTGCTTTTAGATAGTTGTATTTAAGGACCCGAACCATTACCGTTCGTCGTTTAATTTACATTTAGATGTACCGAACGCGACTAGACAGGAAATAAAAGGAAATGACCAAAGAGCAAGTAATGGGCTTGAGTGTGGTCCTTCTCGTTTTGCTATTTGTTTGTTTAGGACCCAGCCAGGACACTTTGTCCGACATGCTACTTGGCCTGCTCGAGAAATGGTAAAAAGGAAAAGCCTCTTAAACGCACCAAGAGAGCTCTAGAGGAAGTTTTTACATAAACATTCTTTAAATTTCAGTCGAGTCTGTTCGACTGTGTGATACTGCTTGAAGGCGCTTCCTACTGGGTTTTTAATTAACCCTCTCTACGCAGTTATGATGAATGAAGGGTATAAACAACCGGTTAATTGCAAATCTGCTCTGGCAGTTGCCGTGGCCGTTGCCGTTGCAGTTCTGAGTTGCAGTTGCAGTTGCAGTTGCAGTTGGAAATGCAAAACCTTGTAAATTTGGCAGGCATTGAGACAGGAACAATGACAGCTGATAGGCCTAAAGGGTGGAGGAATTCAATGGATGGATTGTATGGGGGAAAGTTATAATGAGCCTCTGTCAGGCATATCCTGGCAACGTCAGCCACACCCCGACTCCCCTAACTATAGTCCACTATACAGGGACTTCCATATCCTGCCACTGGCTTTGCATCCTCTTTATGCCTGTCTGAGCTTCGGTCTCAGTGCCACAGCCTTTGTATAGAACAGAAATTTCGCCAGTTGTACGTGCCATAGAGTTCCATACATAAATTAATGCAGCTGAAATACAATACGCACACACACATTCACACACACACACACACACATACGCAGACAGAGAAATGCTGCAGTGTAATTTCTCTTGCCGTTATTAAATAGAAAACTTCACTCTATGAGTTGTGTCTGCATCCCAGTAACCAGAGAGAGCTCTAAAAAAATAGAAGGAAGATGTAGAAAGTGGACTTGGTTTTTGGCAAATATGTGCACTGCAGACTTTTGCTTATCTTATGGGACTATCCTTAAAGCTAAGCACCAGGCAGCAGGCACCAAGCAGGAGCTCTGACAAAAAAGGACTCTGCATTTGACAAGAATATGAGTAGTTCGACTTATGTTTGTCTTTTATATTCTACCAAATATTTATATTAGAGCATTCTCCGGGCTGTTAAACTTGGTGACTACCCAGTCGAGTGGCAACACGGTAGCTATACGCCTTATTAGATACTTTTTGTATCTTAAAGATGAATCGATAAGAATCAGTATTATTCAGATATTTTTTGTACAATTGCCAAGAATGGAAACATTATACTTAAATGTTAAATGTTTTCTGGTATAAATTCGGGTACGAGTACAAAGCAAAGCTTCTATTTTTAAAACTTTTTGAACACATTATGATTCAATGCACACACACACACACACACACTCGTTACACACACGTTACACACTTGTTTGGTTAAATGGGGGCTACATACAAGTATTTACCATTCAGGACCACTCAGCAAATAAAATCAATTTTAATTCCTTTTGCATGCGGTGCCCAAAAAAACTTTGGCGTCAAAAATGTTTGGCCAGGCACTTTAGCAGACGATGCCGCGCCGTAAACCCCATTCGAGCAATAAAATTATACAAAACTGATGCCAAAAAGTAGGCATTAAAGCCGCATTTCAACGTATAACAGTTTCTTAAGCCGGAAACTCTCTTACCCCATCAAAATCTCTCTTCGCATCTGCTGGCCTAAGCGCTCGCTCTCTTAAATTGCCAGATGAAAAAAGTCAGTAAGAAACAAAAATCTTGTCGAGATTTATGATTATGACTACGAGATACCCTGTAGGCAGTAAAGCATGCCACTTAACTTAAGTGAAAGATAACTCATAATGTGGACTCTCTTCTACCATGACTCAAAACAGTTAATAAAGGTAATAGCCCATAAATATGATAAATAATTTGTGATTTGTTTCAGTTTTTCATGAATTTCGATAAAAACTATTATCCGGTTCTTCTTTTTCTAATGTAGATTTAAGTGAATTTTCGAGCATAATATGTAAATTTTGTGAAAATCAAATATGCTTTTGGTATGTCTACAAATGAAATTCAGTATTCCTACCCCTAATAAATCCTGACCCAGGCGTCGGTCCTTTCATGTTGTTGAAGAATTTATAGACATCCTAGATTACACAACTCAAATACCCTAATCGATATACAGCTACAGGGTATACTACTTGTTATACGATACACTAACGTAATGAGCAGTATCATAGGGCAGCAATTTGGACACGAATGTCAATTAAACATGAACTTTTGGCTAATTGTTCCGATTTGTAGATAAACTTTATTGCTTTCACACTGAGCTGTGTGTAATTTAAGCCAACAATTTTATGCAATCCAAATAGAGCGAAGCTCGCATGTAACAGGATAAATGTGTCCGAGCAGGTGAAATGGTCTTGAGTGTTGGCCAACCTGGATCAATTTACTGACAGCTTTGGGCTTACAATGCTGGCAACATAATTCAATTGGTTATCCCAAGCTCAAAGCCTTCAGCCATCAGCCTTCAGCCTGAAACTGTTTGGTTGAGCTGGCCAATTTTTTTGGCTCTACGAGTATTTTCTTTTTGTTTATTTTGTTGTTTATGTCCTTTGAGATAATATTTGGGCATTTTGCTCGTATGTCCGTGCTGGTTATTGAGCTATTTAGGCTCAACCTTTCAGTATTTGAGCTGGGTTCATGCTCAGTGATATCCAGGCTTAACGTTTACCAAATGAGATCCTTTATGCACTGACCATTAATATGGCATGTAAACAGCGTGAAATAATATCTGTCAATTTATTGAACTATTTCCGTTCTAATGAGAATCCATTGTCTGTGCAACGATGTATCTCCAATAGAATTCAGTTATGCTGGAACAATCATTATATTCAATTATACCATATGCGTGCATAATTTGTCGCCAGATATTGGAATAACAATTTGCATTATATGCAAAGAGAAATTATTTTACAAATGAGCCAACCGAAAACCACAACTGGACAGCGATATCATTTGCATTGTGTATTTGCCTGCGGAAATAACTGCGCCAGCGTTGGCTACTCCTATTTTAGTTGTCGTTTTTCTGCCACATAAATCAACCATAAAAATTCAAATAAAAATAACAAACAATTATTTGGAACAACAACTAAATGAAAATGTCCAATTGAACCAGAATGTGGCATAAAGTGAAAATATTACATAATCCATTGAATATAATTACAAATTTTAATTAGCATGTCCAAAACAACAGGATATGAGTGTGACATATGCGGCGTATGCGTAATGTGACCAATAAAATAAGTGAAAGAATATCAAATGTGTGTGTGTGTGTGTGTGGAAGGGTGTGTTGTGTGCTTTGTGCTGACCTTTGTACGTGTTTGCATGAAAAATCACGTCTAATTCCAATTTTCTATAAGCCAACTCCCATAAACAACACACACACACAACAAAGAACAAAGTTAAGGCGCATAGAGGAACGAGCTCAAAGCTAGATTACCGCAGCTTCTTGTGTGTGTGTGTGTGTGTGTGTGTGTGTGTGGGTGTACTTTTATATTGTGCTAGCAGCAAACCTTTGCCACAAACACCACATCTGCCACATCAGCTCACTTTAAGCTTCAATTTGCTCTATGAAATTATTTTATGGTTGCCTTGGCGACTTTTTGGCATTGCGTTCGCCCGCAGCAGCAGCAGCAAGGGCACTTGCCACGCCCCTTCTGGCCAGGCTGCATTTAACAAGCTTTGCATTGTGCTTTGATTACATTCCCATTGTAGCACTTGTTGTTCTTGTTGTTGTTGTTATTTCTTGTTGTTTGCCGTTCTTGGAGCATTGTTGTTAGCCGGAATTGTTGCCTTGGCTTTTGGCCGCCACAATTCTGTTTTTCATTTACGTCTTCGAATTGAATCAAGTTGCCGCGTTTCCGGCGTGCTTTTTTTTTTTTTTGCTTTCTCCCACTTGGCATTCAAGCTGCCAGCCAACAGCCAAGTTTTTCCCGCCGGAAAACGCAGCTTCCGTTTTTTATAAATTCTAAATTGTGCTCGAAAAAATTGTGAAGAAAAAATAACCCTCTCTAAAATAAAATAAAAATAAAAATTAAACTGCTGCCAGCCAACAAAAAGGACCACAACTCGCTCAGCTATTTTAACGCTTCTCTCCGCTTTGTCATTTGGTATTTTTGTTCTTTTTTTTTTGTGTCAAGGATCATCGCAGAGACGCTAAAACTCCCAACGAACAGGTGTGTCAGGAGTGGCACGTGGACGGTTGACTGCCACTTAGAGTGGATTTGCTGTGACAACTATGTGTCAGGAGGTTGCCATTACCGCAGAGAAGTATGCTATGAATTTGACTATGCAGGAGTACCTACGTGTAAGTGCACCCTGTAGACAGAGACAGCTGCGGGGTGTATTGGCGGAATGTGGGAGTTTATCAAAGATACAAATACTTGGCAGATATTTTCAGTCTTTGCAAGCAAAAGATGATGGAATTCATCTCAGAACTGAACTTAGGTATGGATATGTCATATAAAAGTCTGCTTAGAACCTTAAATTGTAATATTTTTATTTAATATATAATATAATTTAGTCATATATAATAAATCTATACTTATTTTCTTTAGAATTCATCTCTTTTAACGCAACTTGGCATAAACTTTTCATGTTCAAAATTATAAATTGCATCTTAAGCAGCCCCAAAACGTTTCGAAGCTTCTCAAATAGAAAACCCATTTTATGTATAGATGTTATAAATAACAGTTATAGCTTCATTAAACAGCACTTAACTCACTTTGTAGGCAATCGTATCGTCGATCATTGAGGCTTATCCTGCGGCAATTAACTCCCAAAGCATTCGACGCATTTGCAGTTGGTCGCTATAAATGTATGTAAAACAAGCCGCACACACAACACACACACACACAACAGGCAGGAGGAGATGTGTCCCGCATATGGTCTCCGTGTGCGACATTTATATATATATATGTTTACTTATATGTGCTTTTGTCAGTCGGCATCATATAAGTACGAGTAATATGGTAAATTGGGTGTTCTGTTTTTCATCTCTGGCTGTCATTTAACTTGTTACTCTCTCCATTAAATTTTAATTAAATTGTTAGCTCTATCTCCATTTAATTCCACTTGCCAGTGCGTGTGTGATTGTATCTATGCGGGTGTGTGTGTGTGTGTAGTTGTGTGTGTATACTCGTCAAGGGTTAAGTGAATGAAAATTGAAAGCCAAATCGTACAATTTAACAAATGAGCTTCTGCGAAAATTTGTCTGCGTCTCTGACTGTCGAAAACAACAAAATAGATAAGTAAATATCCACTGGCCGAACTTAAAATACGCTACAAAACGTGTTAGTTATATATAACAGATGTCAGCTACAGCAATTCATCTAATTTTAAACTGTTGCGTGGAAAAACAAAGAGGTTTTCTCTTATGTGACAAGCCGCTTCAACCCAAGATGCAGTTGAGCCCACGTAATTCGATGAGTTGCTCCAACTTATAGCTGAGTCATTGGTTATATCAACGCAGATGCACGTTCTGATGCAGGATACATCAGGCTTTATATGGTTGAAAGGGTTTCTAGTCTAATGCGTTGCACAATTCATGAGATATGCGTAATAGCCTAAGCGAAGGGCATGGCAAAAAAACGTGAGCGACCCTTTGGGTTGCGCATATTTTAGCGATGGTCTTTTTTCGTTTTGTGAAAAACTGCAGCTGCCAATAAATTTGTGGTTGCCATAACTCAAAGGAGCAGAGTTTTCTGTGCAGCTTATCCTTTAAATGCTTGGCGCGAGTCAAAACAAGAATTTTCTTTCATTACTTTGAGAATTTACCGCTCTTTTCACTTAATTTTCAACTCAATGCAAAAGTACTAATAGTTAGCAACCTCTAAATTTGCACAATTTCCCAGTCTCCGCCTCTGTATGTGTGTGTGTGTTTGTGTGTGGGTGTGTGTGCGAGTTTGGGTCTGAATGGTATATTGGAGCGCAAAATTTAAGCGCCATGAATATGCCGAGGCATTAATTAAAAGCGGCTCAGTTGCTCGACCATTTTGTGGTCGTGTTTAGTGGGCATAGATGGCGGCCTGTGTGTGTGCTAATGTGTGTGCGCGTGTGTGAGTGCGTTCCAGTCTAACCATAACGTTTATGGGCATCACACATGACGTAGCAACAACAAAACTAATGAATGCCCTGAATATGAGTATTAAATTATGTCTATTTTCATCGCCCCCCAAATGAAAATTTCACTTCAATGTGTAATTTCAGTCGTATTTTCATCTGTACAATATAAGCTGTGGCATATTAGGTTAATCTGCAGTGTATATCATTTAGTATGCTAAATAAACTTTTGTCCCATTGTCAACAATTGATTAATTAATGTTTAAATACCAGGAACATGCGCTTAGTTGAAGTACCTCACAGCTTTTGACATTGAATATTTCGCTAAATTGCGTTCCGATGAAATGCGCTTGTGCCTTGTTAATGGTTGCCAGGCTTTGAATTCGTGGAATTTTTGAACAAGTAAATTATCAGTGATTTCTGCAGAATTTTGCTGGTCCTTTGATAAACCATTTTCAATGGAATTTGCATAATATTATTGATTTTATTTAAGAGCAGATGGTTTAATTTGAAATTCTGATGGCATTTTGATGAACCGCCATTTGCCCAGTTTATGACAATCGCTCTAACTGTCTGTCGGCACACTGGTACTTACGTGTCAGTATGTTACAAACTAGCAGCTGCACCCATGGTTCGTGACGCGGGAGTCGAAACAATTTGTCAGTGGTGTCCAAGTTGCATTGGTGTCCATTTCCTGTCTGTGGCTGCCTTCTAATCGTGGGCAGCGCAGCGCAGCGCAGCGTCACGTGACGCAGCGAAATGTCATCTGAGTGTGTTTACTTTGGTGGCGGGCCAGTTGAAGTTGGCATGGAATAACATGGTGGATGGAGCATGAAGCAGCAACCAATCGCTGAGCCAACAGGACTTGCATCGCTTGACAGGGAAATGTCACGTCACGTCATGCACGCATATCCGTTTCCTGCCCATGGCCATCATAAATAACAATGAATCCTGAGGGGGAAGTCGGGAAATGGCGATCATATCGAGCAGGCGACAGGCAACTGACAACATAAAAGGTGCAAGTCAATGTCCCACGGTATAAATGGAAATGCTGCAGGCTCATCACTGAGGTGTGATTCCGTGTTGAAATGTCCTTTTGGGGCACGCTTTACGTTGCTCGTTGCACGTTGCAGAGTGCAGAGACAAATATCTGGGCTTACTTTGCGCACGCAAACTTAATAGTTTTAAGCCCCAAAAAGTAGGCAACAACTGTTGCCGCTAAAAACCGTTTCAAGGGAATTTTGCGACATCTTTTAGAGCCTTAAAAGGGGCTTCCGGTATCCTGTCAGTTGCCCTCGGTGTGAGCCCCATGGCTCATGGCTCATGGGCCATGCCACAGGCACACAGTGCTGCTGTCAGCAAGTTTGCCCCCAGTGGCAGGTACGCAGGATAAGAGAGAGAGAAACACTTTATCATTAAAAACTTGACAGGCAACGAAATAAGTTTTGCCGTCAGCAGCATCAGTTGTGCCGCACGGACTAGGACGATGTCGAGGACAAGTATCAAAGTATCAGGGCGTACCAAAAATGTTAATGGTCCTGCCACAAACTGCTGCAGTCTGATGGCCGCTTAAAAGGGCGTGGCACGACACATTTTTTATTAATTAAATTTACAAACTATCGAAACGTGCCACAAATTTCACGTACTCGTGCGAGTCATGCATGAAACAATTATGAAAACCAATGCAAGTGTTAAGCACACACATTAAGATTTCCGAGAACAAGCGCAGAATTCACCCAAGCACACACTCACACAATCACACACACACAGACGCACTCACGCAGCCGCCATGAACTAATGAATTCAATTAAGTTAACTGAAAATTTATGAAGTGTCAATATTAACGCTTAAAGCAATTTACGCAAAAACTTTAATAATTCGCTTAATTGCAAATGATTTTGCGAGAACGAAAAGTAATGTAAATCGCCTGCTATTATGGTGCTTAATGATCTACGTCATTTACAGCAAATTATGGGCGTATGGTGTATATAAAATTATTTGATTAATTAGCACATCGATTAAAATAATTGTTATATATAGTCAACCATCGACTCTTGTTGGACCATGGCCAATATTATCGCCTACTGGACCAGTTGACGGGTTTATTGAATTTTCTGAGAATAATTTTCATAATGTTTCAGTTACCGTTGGCTGTCAACTTCAGGCTAATACGTGACTGGATTAAGTTCCTACACAATCTCAATGACGTGCTATAAACTTGGCCAAGAGCTCAAAGCTTATGCTTCAATTGATATGCCAAAATGCTCAAATCAGGCATCCCTGAAATGTGGGCCAACAAAAACAGTTTCAAGTGCAGCTCCGGTTTCACCTATAAGTACGTTAAGAGTGGGCGTGGCAGGGACATGGCAAGGGACAGGGACAAAGACAGAGACAGGGGCAGTGTTAGCTTTCGCTGGACGGAATTGCCATTGTCAGTGCACTCTGGCCCGCCTGTGGTTTATTAGCTATGAACCCAGCCAAAGATCATCCAAAGTTTTAGCTCTTCCTTTCAAACAAACCAGACACGAATCCAGGCACGTTTACAGAGTTTGGCCTTAAGCAAAGTTGGGTATTATATATATATATTTATAAAGGGAAAATGCGATGAAAAGCGTTGCAAGCTATTTGGGGTACGCCTCGTTTATATTGTACTATAATTGGTAAATTCGCTTAGAATATTTGTATATTTTCTACTAACAAAGGATATTTAGAATTATTAATTATTTAATTATTATCCACACTAAATAAACAAAGAGTTGATTTTTTACAGTATTCAAGCCAACGAGGGCTTAACTAAAATTTCCAGTACAGTTTATTCCATTTTTTTGTCCTACATTTACAATCACAATTACAGTTACAGTTACAATTTGACAGGACTAAAAATTTTCGAATACACATATTGCCAAAGGAGTTATTCATACATAAAATGTACCATAATTTGAAAAAAATGGACGATGGATCTGAATTCGATAAAATATTTCTATACATTCAAAGAAACATCGAAATCTTTGAAACTGGAACTGGATTCCCTAGGACCTGTACTTTTCTATCTACTTTTATACATAATTGGAAAAGCGAAACAAGTTAGCATTCTGGTAGAGTCCAATAAACGTATGTGTGTATGTATGATTGCCAAGTCTGGGAATCATAATCATGCAACATATGGAACTACTACTTGGGCTGCTCAGGGCAGGCCATTTGATACAGGAATTGGACTAGCGTGCGAGTGGGGCGACCCGTCATGCGTCCGGGAGCCAAATAGGGAATAATGCCAAATTTACTGAGTAATCCGGTGCCATAAGTATCCAGATGAGCCCAATCGCTGCATGGCACTAGCTCATGCAAAGTAGCTGCCGCCAGGCACGACGAAGCGTGACCATCGCCATCGTTAGCCAAATCAAAGCTAAGATTTTCAGCTACACGATCCTTGTAGAATCTCCATAGAGGGAAGCGCCACATGCGATCTCCAGTAAGCGAGCCGGCACGTTGGAATTGCTTCCATATATAGTGCGAATTGGACCAAATTCCAGTGGCTCCGCCACCAACGGCTTTCTTGATGCCAACGCACATGGAGCCTACATCGACGACAAGACGTGGCTTATAAGTCAGCTGTCCATAAAGCATAGGATCGGCAATGACGACGACACCAGTGCGGCTGACATTCCGCACAGCCATCGACTTGGCATTGAGCAGGGTAACAACATCGCCCGGTTTACAGGACATACCGGATGGCAGATTCTCACAAAGTGGCAGAATTGCAGTAATATTGATAGGTAGAGATAGAGCTGCGGCTGCTCGCATGGCAGCTAGGATAGTGGCCGCACCAGTAAGGTCACCACGGAACTCATCCATAGTCTTGCATGGTCGTAGATTAATACCGCCGGAATTGAAAGTGATGCCTTGGCCCACCAGTAGGATAGGTTTGTCCTCTGGTGCAGTACCACAGTAGGCAATTTCCAGCAATACAGGTGGTTCGCACGATCCTTTGGCAATCATGAGGAATGAATTCAAACGCTGTTGTTCGATCCATTCCATTGTGCGCACCTCCACTGTTATGCCACAAGGACACAGTGCATCCACTGCGGCCTGAGCAAAGATTGTTGGGGTCATGCAGTTCGCCGGCGCATCGGCCAAACGCCTAGCCAAATTCTGGGCTTCCGCCTTGAACAAGCCCCGTGTCCAGGCGTCCAAATCAGGTGATCCATGCAAGTCCAGCTTGGGTACAACATGTCGATATTTTTTACTTAAGTTTTCCTCATAGCGCCATACAGCAAGAGCAGCACCCTCAGCTGCCTGCTCCGGATAGTCCATATGATCGACATGTACCTCTGAGCACCGGAGGTGCTGCAGTGAACGGGCACCAATACCAGCGGCTACGCGAACATTCTCCATACCTTCATCAAGCATTTCCAGTTCATTAAAGCCAATGCCCTCCAAGCCAACACCAACAACACATATTGAACGAAAATCATTGTCCACATTGTTAAATATCTTGCCCCGCCCTAAACGGCCCGTTATCTTAGTTTCGCATATCAGCTCGGACAACTTGCCCTGTGTGCGGTCATCAAACTTCTCGCCAGCCGGCGTTAGCCTTGGTCCTTTGCCGCTTTCTTTTTCGTACAGTCCAAAAATTATACCCTTGCCTCCTTGCTTGGCCTCAGATGAGGCGTATCGCAGATAAGGGTTCCTGACATAGCAAATACGGTCCGACCGACGCACGAACCTGGTCAGGAGCGGTCTGCATAGAATCTGTAGTTGTCCACGGAGAAACATCACGGTGACTTGAATCGAGTCGCTCGTTTTTTTTATTTCTTTAAAATTTCCTTCGCCTTGATATCGCAATAAAAAGGATGTCTTATATTTTAGATATTGATTTCGCCTTGCTTTATAAAATATATAAGTCAACGTGAGTCAAGAGAATTTACTTGAGCTTGGTTATTGATTTCGGTTAAAAAAATATAAAAAAAATAATTGCCAGAAAAATAAACTAAAGCAAAGACTCTGTCAATAACTATAATACAACTGATGCAAGTTTTTAGTGTTATATGAGCTAGTGAAATGAACCCTAAGCCTACTACACGAAAATTAATCTAAAAGGCAACTAGATTGGAAAATTTAAAATTTTTTCTTTTCTCTTCAATATTTCAATATTTTCAATATATATGGAATATTAATACTCTACTTTCAACTGTTTATGTATGAATTATCCACTGAGTGTTCTACCTGAGAATATAATTCCTTAACTTTGCCTAGTCTCAGTTTTTTGCTCGCCTATTTTTTAGAGATTAACACGAATTTGGGAACTATCTAACCATTGGGATATTACATTTAAATTGAGAAATGTATATAGAAAATAATACTGGGATATTACCCACTTTATATATATTATATGATAGCTAAAAAGGCTTCTGGGTACAAGATATATCCTATATATATATCGATATACCTAATCCCTTTCCTAAAATACTCTCACCAAATTATCTGCTCGTACTTCTAGGAAATCAACGGCTTGGCTTGGCCGCTGCGACATACCCTTTTCTACACCATACCTAGTTATATCTTCTGTCTCTTATATCCTGGTCTAGTTATACGACCTCTATTGAAAAGCCATAGATCAAGCCCTTCTCATATAAGCGGACTCTACAGGAACTTAGAAAGCAAAAGTGGTCTGGGCGATGGACAATCGGAGGGCTAGATCTACCTGAAAGATAATTCCTTGCAGAACCTTATAAAGTGGATATTAATGCTTATAGGAATTGAATGTGTAAAACTTACCAGCGAGTGGGAATGGTTAGATATATCTCGTAATAGTTAAGATTCTATGCGCCTGCAGTTATACTTGGTGTAATATTGTCAACTTCCAAGTGGCTTTATAACGTTTGTAGGCGGTTTGTTTAAGATTTATACACGGTTTTTTGAAAACGCAGGAGATGTCCACAGTAAAAATAATGATGTCTGTCTTGTCAAAGTATTGTGTAAAGTATTTTGAATAGTGTTTTCGAGAAATGAGTTGTTGACATTCTCAAATAGACTTGTTTTCGGGTTACTGCGTTCAAAGTTTTTTCAAACGAGCGATAAACAAAAGATGTTTCAGTTTCATCGATTAATATATATAAAATATCCCCTATATTGACTCTCTATCTATACCTCGCAGGATGCTGATGAAAAGTAAACCATTATTCCCAAGTGGTTCTGCAAATGAAGTCCCTTGTTTTTGGTATTGTTCGTATGCACTGGCAAAAGTTTTTTTCAATGTGGTCCATGAAAAAAGTTGCATATTTCCCACGTGCCCCAAAAGTTTTACCCCAAAATAAACTGCCCTACAGCATGAAAAGTTCATAAAAAGTAGTTTTTTTTTCATATACACAGTATATTTTTTTATTGAAATATACTGAAATAAAGACCCAACATAAAGTCAGTAAAACGTTCTTTGATATGAATCCTTAAGTGGGTTACATAATGAAGTTAACTTAGTCTTCCTCATCCAACAAATTGCTTTCGTAGCTGATGTAGTTTGCGGGCGTTGTTGTTAAGGATTCGAATGCGCCATTGAAATGTGGCAAGTAGGGTCCAATAGCGCCGGACAGTAAATGTTGCAAATACAGTCCCTGGACACGGATATAAAGCGATAAAACCTCCAATCGCGAGATGCAAAAGTGTCGCATAACCATATTGAGTATGGTATAGTTGCAAAATATGTTGAAAAGCAGAAAAACCAACCAGGGTAAAGAACACAATACAAAAACACGCAGCGGAAACAGTTGCCAATTCGAGGGAACCTTGATTCTACTGCGCAGCCATTCCAATTTAACCTCGGTTGCTTTTGTGATTTTGTACGCTCTGGCGTTGGTGGTGTCTTGCTCGAGATGAGCAAAAACCTGCCGGTGGATCAGCCTTTGCTTGTCAACTTCCCGTTCGCATAACCAAAGACCAATGACGAGCAAAGATGAACAGGCAACTGCCTGCCAAAGCATTGTGTGATGAAATTCATAGCCAACATACAGGAACATTTTGCGGTTGAATTGTAGGTTTGAAATTTTGATTCCAGCATTGGCCTCGATGGTGGGCTTCAAATGGGCACAGATGTGCATTACCGTCAAAATCAAAAATAGCAATATATATATAAATTTTGATAACATGTTTGGAACGGTAATTTGACAAGGTTTCTAAAACAATATGACAACCTAACACTAAAAGTTTGCTACACGATGAGTTATTCTCAGCCGCCTGAGCAGCATTTTCAGATAGAAGTCTTAGTTCGAGTTCAATTTATTTCCCTAAGGGAATGGATTTCATAATATGATCTGTAATGCTATTAACCAGAGCATCCCGATTTGCTTTGGTTACTTGGTAAATGACTGCACCAGGTGCATTCTTAAGGCGCTCCACCAAGGAAATGGGTTGACGGGTCTGCAAGGGTATGGTTGCCAGAATGGGTTGGTTTTGCTGTAGTAATGTATTGATGGAAGCCTCAAAATGATTGCTGAACAGTTCCATTTTGCCAATCTCATCAATAATTACCAGCTCCTGAGAATGACGAGCCACTTTCAGGAGAGGAAGAGTAAGTTCTTCGAAATCACGAACATAAACCGCGTACTTTCCCACCTTGGGGCGGCGTAAATTGTCTTTAGGACTCTCGCGGGCTAATGTGCCACGAGCGGCTGCCGTAGTAACCACATCAAATCCAATACGCTGGCCATTTTCCCGGACCTCTTCCGTGTAGAAACCTTGTAGTTTACAACTGCCGCTTAGCCTGGCGCATATTTTTTGAACCAATGTTGTCTTTCCGACTCCTGTGTGTAAATGATAAGGATATAATTTTTACGAATATAAAATGGCATTCACCTGGCTGTCCAGTTATTAAAAACATGGTTATTTTGCCTTTATCCATGCTTTGACCTTTTCAAAATTGCGCTGTTACCGATAAAATGAGGTGCATATTTGAGCAAATCGTATACCCTTGCCGAGGATACAATTACCTTTTAATGGAGTATGTAACGCATTGGTTTTGTCGTTACCAATAAAACTTAGTTAACATTTATTGAATCCGTTTTGATGAGTGCTAACTTAATTTGCGTTATATTTTGACAGTTTTTAATATATATTTATAGTAATTTCCTTTCACAAAACAGCAGGTTAGTTTGTAATCTGTCTGCAAGGGCATTTTAGCGTCAGCTGACATTTGTTTATTACTCAAAAAAACGACTGATGTCCTATCGATATATCGATAGCTGCTCTGCGCATTTAAAAATATTTTATTTAATGCACAGCTCATCATAATGTGTAAGAGCATTACTTTTTTCATTTACCATAATTAAATATAATTTAACTAAAAAATTGTTAATATTTAAGACGCAAGTGTTCCAGAATTACGCAGTACGTTGCGATAGTTGCTACCAAAATGTATGCGCGCGCAGTGGTGGCAGCGCGATTGTTATCGTTTGTAAGGCAACAAGCATTGCTTCGCGGCTGTTGGCAGCGTGAACTTCGCTGTAGCGAAAAAATATTGTTAAAATGGACGTCGTGTGTGGTTTGTGCAATTTATTAGGACTAGATAATACAAAAATGCATTGTGGTATAGCTCATGATTTGGACACTGGCGAGGAGCGCACTATTGATGTGGCTGCAGGGTCTAAGTCATTTGCTGAGTTTAAACTGAGGCGAAAAGTTCTAAGCGCTCTGAGGCACCACAAATTTCGAACGCCAACTAAGATTCAAGCTGCAGCTATTCCAATGGGACTGGCAGGAATGGGTACGAAACTCTTCTTAAGTGAAATTTTTAAAGAATACTTTTATATTTAGTGAATATCTTATACAGATCTATTGGTGCAGTCTAAGAGTGGAACGGGCAAAACTTTGATTTATTTGCTAGTCGCATTGGACAAGCTGGACACGGTGTTAATCAAACCGCAAGTATTAATTATCGTGCCAACTCGCGAATTAGCCATACAAGTGCAGGACAATGCAAACGGATTGTCATGTCACTTGAAAAATGTATCAACATTCAGTTTCATTGGCGGCACTGACGTGAAAAAAGACCGCATGCGCATTGCAACGGGTCATATTATAGTGGGCACCCCAGGACGTTTGCTCCACCTCATACGTAACTGTGTATTTGACACGTCAGCCATCAAGTTGCTTGTCCTTGACGAGGCAGATCAATTGTTTAATACTGAATCGCTTAAAAAGGATGTCGAGATACTCATCGAAAATATGGTGCCCAAATGCCAAATTATTACTTGTAGCGCAACCTATCCAAATAATCTGGATGAAAATTTATCCAAAATGATGCAAAAACCGCTTCTGGTCTCCAACAGTGAGCGAGCTACAGTGCTACTGGGCGTACGCCAATTTGCTTATGAGTTCACTGAATCTTTGAACAGCATGTGCGAAATGATCAACAAAGTCGATTCGGTGGTCAAGATCTTTGCCGGGCTAAACTACGAGCAGGCCATTCTGTTTGCGAGCTCGCAGAGTCGGGCCGATTCTTATCGTAGTTTATTGCAACGCGCTGGTATAGAATGCGAGCTTCTATCGGGCGCAATGAAACAGACCGATCGCCTTGAAACCTTTCAGGTAAGCTACCTTGTTAAAGTATAAAATAATACGTTCAAAATATTATATATTATTATTTCAGGCCTATCGCAATTTTAAATTGCGAACCATTGTGGCTACAGATTTAATGGCACGCGGCGTTGACTCGTCGCATGCTAATTTAGTTATCAATTTGGATCCAGCTAAGGATCTTGTTACATATTTGCATCGCATAGGACGCGCTGGTCGCTTTGGCAAAAAGGGAATAGCCATTACTTTTATATGTTCGCCGAAACAGTCGCATAATTTCAAGCGTATTATTTCTGAAGCTGGTACAGGCATGCCAGTGCTTCAATTTCCCAAAGAAAAGCGTGAAGGGGTCGACTTTTGGGTATTCGATTCCTATGATTTTCCCTTTTTCCATGAACCTGTGGTAAATGAGCAAAATGACAGTTTTCTTATAGCACGTATCGAGCGAGACCCGTTCGCTATCGAAACGGAACAATCCTTGCTTGAGCCGGAGTTCAAACGGCATAAGCCCAACGAAAAATCTGATAATATAAAAATGTTCGATATGATGTCTAAAAGACATGAGGTGGATAAAACCGAAAGAGATTTGTTTTTCCAACGGGTGGAAGAAATAAATAGGCAGCATGAGAACCACAAACCGAATACAAGCGAATGTCCCCTTGATCTGCAAGAATCTGTCCTAGAGCAGAATGAGCTGACACCTCTTACTGAGATGCCAGCTGCAGCACCTAATTCGATCAATACTAAAACATATTGCTTGGCTGCGCCCACAGAGGGTAGCTCTACCACTCTGCATCCAATGGGCATATCAAACACTGTGGATGATGCCAGCAGCATTATATCAGATAGCATGGAGAATGACTATGATACTGATTCTTCATATTCTAGCTACTATTCTGAAAGCGATGCCCGTATCATTTGGCATCGTGCGTTAACCCAGCGAAAGCTCATGAAAAGACATGAACGGAATTTGAACCGTCGTAAACGTATCCTTAACAGGCGCAGCTTCAACTTGTTAATGAATGAAAGCAGTAACACACAAAACAAGAAATTAAATCTGGGAGTGTACCAAGTAAGCGTAAACGTATATATAAAGCCAATGGCCTAATATTACAACTTTTTTCTCTATCCAGAAGATGCACGAGCGTAAAAAAGGAAAGAAGACACCGATAATAGGGAATCTAAGATCGACTGTAAGTAGTTCATTAATACCCTCGCACTATGAATAACAATCAATCGCTTTCCATTTATTTTTGAGCAAAAGTTTACCTGAAACCTATTTAATATGTTATTTTCTCCAATTTAAGAGTTGTCTGCTTTGGATTACCAAAGGTATTTGCGGTGGGAAACTATTGAATAAGTTTAATAACTTGCCGCAAATTCATCAGCGCCTGAAGGATTATCTGAAAAGTATCAAACTGAATATTAATAGGTTTGATAAATGGATCATTCTGCTGTATGATGCCATGCAGCATTTGTATTATGTGGATCATAGCAAGGCAAGCCAGCGGGGAAAGTATGCGTTGCCTTTGGTATCGAATCTAAATAATTATAACTACATGATGGAGTTCCTAGAACGTGGCTCAATTCCAGAAGCACTTAGAATAGATAATGAGGAACCGAAGTTGAAAATACTGAGCAAACTAAGCGTCCATGTGAATCAGCAATTGAATATACCACCTTCAAATCCACATGATAATGATAATGTTGAGAACGCGCTATCAGATAGTTCTAGTCAATCAGGCTCCTCTTACGTGCCTCCAGAAGGCTTGATACACGGCATCGACAACTACAATGAGAGTGATACAGATGATAATGATAGTGTGGAGCCTTATTCATCCAGTGGCTTTGTAGAGTCCAATGAGAGTGCATCATCTGGCATTGACACTTCACAATATGAAACTGATTCGTCGTTGAACCCTGACATCCACGACGAGGAGGAGCTTGGAGAGGAAGAAGATGAGGATGAGGGTGATGATGATGATGATGATGAAGATGATGATGAGGACGATGATGAGGATGAAGATGAGGATGATGATAGTGATGATGAGGATGAGGAGGATGATAAAAATGATGATGAGGACGACGAGGACGAAGACGAAGAAAGTGAAGGTGAAGAAGAAGAGGATGATGAAGATGAGGATGATGAAGATGAGGATGTTGAAGATGAGGATGATGAAGATGAGGATGATGAAGATGAGGATGATAAAAAGCAAAAAGTCACTTTCAAAAAAAACTCGGATGTTAAATCCGTAATCAAGCGTGATGATAAAGAAACCAAAAAAGGAACCGAAGGTGGTGAAAAAAAGGCAAATGTGATCTACATTGGCAGTGATAATGAGTATGATGATGCTGAAATAGCTGAGGCTCAGGAACGCTGGCAGAAGATATTCCAAACGCAGTATCAATTTATTGCCAACCATGTAGAAAATTACATGGCGACTTCTAAACTCTTAGAATAAATATATATCGTATACTATTTATATTTTAGCGCTATGAAAGCAGAATTCTAGTCTCAGAAGTCTGACAACTATAGAAACTCAGGCATTATAATTTCGTTTTTGAAACAATTTCAAGAAATGTATCAGTTATTATAATGCTATTTATGTTAACATTTCGTGGATATTTAATATGAAATGTGTGGTACAAACAGAACAAAGCATATTCTAAAGAATTATTTATTGAATACTAATACTTATTGTTATACCCCTATTTTAATTTAAGAAAAAAGGCCAAATTATTTGAAATGCTATTATGTACTCCAATTAAATGAAGGAAATATTTTCTTCTTGTATGTTTAAAAAAATATAATATTATATTTTATATTTTATATTTTTATAAACATATAAGAAAAAAATGTCATATTGAGAAACAAATATATATGTCTATTAAAATATATAATATAATATGTCTTATTAAAAAGAAATATAAAAAAAGAACATCTAGAAACAAACATATAGCAACAGTATCGAGTATGTACTTCAAATAAATGAAGGAAGTTTTTTTCTAGATGTCTATAAAAGTATAAAATATATCATATTGAAAAACAAACATATAGCAACAGTATCGAGTTTGTACTTCGAGTAAATGAACGAAATTTTTTTATTTTTTTCTTAGATGTCTTTAAAAATATAAAACATAATTGAGAAAAAAACATATAAAAACAGGGTCAAGCATGTACTTCAGCCAAATGAAGGATATTTCTTTCTTAGATATCAATAAAAATATAATATATATCATATTGAGAAAAAAAGAAGAAAAAGACGATTATGTACTACAACTTAATGAAGGAAACTTATTTCTTTGATGGCTATAAAAATATTATATACCTATATCGTATTGTGCAAATAATATATAGAAATAAGATCTTGTATGTGGTACAACTAAATGAACGAATATGTTATCTCTCATGAGGATGATGATGATAAAGATGATGATCATGACGATGATAACGATGATGATGATAAGGGCGACGACGACGAAGATGATGATGATGAAAGTGAGGATGATAAGGATGATAAAGATGAGTCAGAAGATGACAAGAATCATAAAGAGGAGAGAGTCATTCTCAATAAAAAATAATTTTACACAAAAGAACATTCAAAATCCACCGGATATTAGTTCCGTAAACAAACGTAAAAATATATAATAATATTAAGTATATATCATATTGTGCAAATAACATATAGACACAAGATCGAGTATGTGCTAAATAGGGACGAAATAGTTTTCTCTCATGAGGATGATGATGATGATATGGATAATTAGGATGATAATGAGGACGACGAAGATGCTGATGATGAAAGTGAAAAAGATGAGGATGATAAAGATGAGTCAGAAGATGACGAGAATGATAAAGAAGTCATTTTCAATAAAAAAATTTTACACAAAAGATCATTTAGAAGCCACTGGATATTAGTTCCATAAACAAACTTAAAAATATATAATAAAATTAAGTATATATCATATTGTGCAAATAACATATAGACACAAGATCGAGTATGTAACTAAATGAACGAAATTGTTTGCTCTAATGAGGATGATGATGATGATGATAATGATGAGGATGATGATGATAATGATGAGGATGATGATGATAATGATGAGGATGATGATGATAATGATGAGGATGATAAGAATGATGGTAAGGACGATGGCGATGACGATGACGATGACGAAAATTTATAGAATCAAGATCTAGTATGTGCTACAATTAAATACAGGAAATTTTCGATTATGTGTCTATAAATATATGAAATATTATACTGAGAAAAAAATATATAAAAACAAGATCGAGTATGTGCTACAACTAAATAAGGAACATTTTTTTTTAAGTTTGTCAAAATTTAAAAAATATTGTATTGAGAAAAATATTATAAAAAGAATCTAGTATGTGGTACAATTTAATGAATGAATTTTTTTTCTCTTTTTTTATGAGTGTCATATAACAAATGTCGTATATATTTTATTGAAAAAAACATATAGCGACAAGATCTAGTAATGTGCTACAACTAAATACAGGAAACTTTCAATTATGTGTCTATATATATAAAATATTGCATTGAGAAAAAAAAATATTTGAAAACAAGATTGACTATGCGAAACAACTAAATGAAGACATTTTTTGGTTTTTAAAAATATATAAAATATTGTATTGAAAAAAAAAATATTTAAAAAAAAATATTGGAAGTTTTTTTTTATTTTTTTTCATGTGTCTCTAAATGTATAAAATATTGAATGGAGAAAAAAAGAACAAAAACAAGATTGAGTATGTGAAACAACTAAAAGAAGGAAATTTTTTTATTATTTTTTTCATGTGTCTCTAAATATATAAAATATTATATTGAGAAAAAAAAGAACAAAAACAAGATTGAGTATGTGAAACAACTAAATGAAGGACATTTTGTTTTTTTATTATTTTTTTCATGTGTCTCAAAATATATAAAATATTGTATTGAGAAAAAAAAGAACAAAAACAAGATTGAGTATGTGAAACAACTGAATGAAGCACATTTTTTTTATTATTTTTTTCATGTGTCTCTAAATATATAAAATATTGTATGGAGAAAAAAAGGAACAAAAACAAGATTGAGTATGTAAAACAACTGAATGAAGGACATCTTCGCAGATGTCTATAAAAATATAAAATATGTCATTAAAGAAAAGACGAAAAGAAGATTGAGTATGTAAAACAACTGAATGAAGGACATTTTCTTAGAGGTCTAAAAAAATATAAAATATTTCATATTACAAAACAATATATATATCAACAATTTCTAGTGTGTGTCTATAAATATCTAAAACATTGTAGTGAAAAAAAAATGAATAAAATCAAGATTTATTACTTGAAATTGATCTATTTTTTTTCAATTACCGTTTGCAGATTAAAGTTTAAAGTTTTAAGTTTATATTAAAAATGGAGTTAATACGATAAATTATGAGCATCCTTTGATCTCTTGGCTTATTCGATTGGCAACAATGTAGCTAATGGAGCGCTTCTGCTTCTGCTTCTGCTTCGGCTGCAGTTTCTTTAAAAACTTGTGATTTATCTATGTGATGTGCAACCTATTTGATAATTTAGAAAGAGAAATCGCATAAAAATACGAATACGACTGCCGTAGGTACTAACAAATTGCGGCGCCATCCCAATTGGACAACATAAATCATGTGTAGTCGGAATGGTTGCCGCATCAGCAGCCACGGCAGCCGCAGAATCAGCAAGAGTCCTCCTATGCCGCTTACTCGTCTGGCCGACAACTGGAGACTGATGCTGGGTCTGGTGCTAAGGCTATGGCTGAATCTGCAACTGGCAAAGGGGCAGAAGCTGGCCTGGCCACATGCCAAGGCGGCTGCGTCGGTGGCAAAGTCAAAACATTCGCCCTCCGGTTATTGTGCACGCAAAGCGCCGATGCTGATGTAGATGCCGATGCCGATGCTGAAGCCAGTGCTGGTGCTGGTGGTGGTGGTGGTGCTGAGGCTGGTGCTGGTGCCGGTGCCAAAACGTCGCTGATCTCCGCTCGCTGCTAGCTGCTCGCGTGCACTTGCGTTCCAAATCCAATAAGGAGCGTGAGAAACTGACGGCATGAATGCAAAGTGAGCTGGAACAGCCGGCAACGACAAAATTTTATAGATGCTAGTTGTTCATATGTTGTTGTTGTTGTTGTCGATGTTGTTGTTGGTGTTTGCTATTGGTGTTGTTTTTGCCTGGCCAAACTCAGTTCGATTAGCGATAAACCCAAGATGCGAAAAATGTGTTGTATGCGTTGTTGTTGTTGTTGTTGTTGCTGTTGTTATGGTTGTTGGTCAGCTGGCTGTTCGGTTGCAGGTGTTAAGCTTTATAATGATGTTAACATTTTTATGGCCCACAACAAAATAAACTACAAAATTTGTTCAACGCAATAATCATTTTTTGCGGTTAACATCTAACCATATATGGGGCCAAGCGATTTAACGCTCATAAATGGAACGCTCCAGGGCCGGGGAGCTCGAAAACAAATACTCATATTTGTAAAACTAATTAAATTTTCTTAAAGTAGTAAATAGCAATATGCGAATAACTAAATAAATTATGTTTATATGCTTATGTTATGGACCTTAAGTAACACTTGTACTCAGACATTCGTGTAAATCCAAGAAAAAACGAAATAATAAACGATACGATAAAATCAGTGGAGAAGAACGTGGCCAAGTGTACAATTACAGGTTTTCGGGCACAGTCGAGGATTTCATGGGTTAAGCTAAAATTATAAGGAATTTACAACAAATAATTAAATATAATTATAAATATACAGACAGAGATCTGTTACAATAGATAAGAATACAGGAAAACATAGAAAGAAAAAAATAATTTCAAGAAAATTAAAAATAATTAATTTATTTATTTTATTTATCATATTTTAGGGTACTACGATTTCTAGATTGTGTTCTTGCGGTAAGAGTAACCGTGATTTGTTATCAACCAGGTAAGTCAATCTCATCGATATCATAATCAAAACAATTTCTAATTATTTATTTTTTAGGTAATTCTTCAATGAAAATATATTCAAAAACTGCCTCGTTCGACGAGTTGAGTAAGTCTTTGGTGGTGGTTGTAATTCTCTTAGTTGAAGGTCTTTGTAATTATTCACTTGAACATGGAAAGCCATAAAAATATATATATTAATACTTTTAAAAGCACCATTAAAAAGTGATGCAATTAATGAAATACAATGTTCAGAATATTAATATCAATAATGATTTTTATGGCTTAATAGACTCAACTTTGATACAATCAGAGAATGTACACCTATATCCCAGCAGTATATGTACTCCATAATCTTTCAACGGTTTGATTCCCATTTTATGGCTCCAGATTTCAATTAAAAAGTAAAAGAGTATATTAACTTTTATGACCCATGGACCCATAGACCAAAGGGAGGCAGTTGCGCTGCTGATTTCCATAAACTGTACAACAATGTTAGAAAACATTTCGTAAATCAAATGTGAATTATCTTAGGTCCAGTTAATCTTAACAAGATCATTGATTAGCATAGCAACTATGTATATTTTCTTTGTTTAAAGTTTCACAGATAATACAACCTTTTATGTATGGATACTAATAACACTATGGATTATAATATGATCAGTAGATCCTTGTGCAATTTACGTCAAGTCTTCGATTAAAAGTTTCATTAGACAACATTTCTTTTGTTGAAAATGAATCTTACCAGAAGATGCAGCTTCGATAAGTCTATACGTACTTCCTATACCCGGCTGTAGTATGAGCTCCTTGTTTAACTTAATTTAATCTCTACGGACACCATTAATGTGATGGCCACTTGCAATGTTGATTGATTACTATGAACAATTGAGAATGTGAAGAACCAGTTGCTTAGAGCTGAATCGAAACAACTGCCAAAATAAGACCCCGATATAAGCCTCTTCAGATTCAAGAGAAGAGAATTCATGAGGTCAGCTCTGATATATCCTTATACCCAGTCTGTTTTGATTCATAAATATCCTTTTTGCTTACTTTGTGATAGTTATGAAATGTTTTCAACTCTTCTCTCCTAGTTCACATGAACAATAGAATATCGCTTGAACTCAGTTATTGGTCTTAATCAAAAATATATTGTGCTCGTATAATATGCATATAAAAGGTGCGAAGATGATTCATTCTGACTGTAGCATATTCCATACATACTTTCTTAGAAATTATTATACACTTGTATATAATCTATTGTGAAACTGTGAGATACTCACAGGATTTTTAATGTACCCTTAAGAATTTGTCGAATTGCAATGAAACAGTTTTTGGTAAAGTTGAGAGTGTGCAGGGATACAAAAGTGAAACGGATGTTGAGAATGTAACGTGTGTCTCTGGAGCTGTAAAAATTTGTAAGATTTTGAGGAAAACAATGTGTGTATGAGATGTGCAACGCCTTCGTCTTCGTTTGGGAATGGTCAGCCCATATTTATGTGGCCAACTGGGTGATGCCGAGGCACGCATACATAAATAAAAGTCATCATTAATTAAATTTAGTATAAACAACATGGCATGCCTGCAATTATTCACTCACTCTCCGAGCCAAGCCGAGTCGAGTTGAGTTGAGTCAAAAAAAAAGGAAGAGAAAAAACAAAAAATAAGAAGAAAAACGCTAGCAAAACGCACGCGACGCGAAGACGACGACAAAAAACGCGCGAGCGCGCAAAATAAAAAAAAAAGAAAAGCGTTGACAAAAATGATCTGTGGGCAATTATAATGAATTATTTTGACACTTAGGGCTTGCAATGCACAACTAAAAATGCATAAACTTAATTTATGTTTGGCTGTCGACATGAAACGCATTTTATTGCATTTTAAATATGATAAATAAACTTGGATTTTTGGGCCAGCTACGGATATAAATTTTTGGCCTTTATTTATGTAATATTTGTACAAATGGGTAACCTACGCAGATCTTTGACTCTGGCGATCAATGTGCCAACTGCAACATACTCAAACTACAACAACAACAAAGCAAATTGCATTTTTCACTTAACTGCCAAGCAACAAGAGGCAACAAACCAGTGCATAAACCGACAACAACAAACAACTTTTATGCATACAGCTGGGAGCGCCCAGGTCGTCATGGCAATGGCATGAAGAATCGCAGGGAGAATCCGTTTTTAATTGGTGAAAAATAGCTGAAATTGTCTACGCTGATTTTTGCGCCATCGTTGTTGTCGGTGTGCCCCAAAGGGTATTGCAAGTAGCCCCGCTCTGACCATGTATAACCAGCAACAGCAACATGAATGGGGCAACGGCAAACAATAAAAGCAGATAGCGACTAGTACGCGATTAACATCGCCCCAAAGATTTGTAATGCTAATAAATTGTACACATTATAGAGCAAAGCAGTGTATGTATATATACATATGTGTGTGTGTGTGTGTGTGTGTGAGGGTAGGAGGGGGAACAGACAAAGCGATCAGGGACCCAGGTTACGGTCGCAAACAAACCAAACAGTCGCACGCGTAATTTGCTACACTGTGCAAAATCAATATGCGAAAAGCGGCAATAAAAACGATTTCGAGTGATAAATATTGTGAAAAGTGATTAGTGCATTGGGCGCACTCGTAGTTCAAGGCAAAGTTCAGGGCATCGGCTAATCGGCTTAGCTCATAGTGTACAAAGTTAAGTTGAAGCAGATCCGGGAGTACGCGAACTCAATATATATCCAAATGAGTTCACATGGAAGTTATTCGCAGATCTGTAGATCAGTAGATCAGGAACTTGTTAATGCTAAATTAGTGAATTATTTATGAACAAGAACTTATATCTGAAAATACATGACGAATCCATATATGGAATACACCACATATATGTATGTATTATATTGATAAATGTCCAATCATTGTCGAACAAAGGGGCTTACAGCAACTACTACTATTTTTATGATAAATCTACTATTAAAATGCTGAATAATCAAAAGATACACTGCAGGAAATTTAACGCAATTATGTAACTAATGGCGAAACGAATGAAAAAACTTCAATAATTTGTTGATTGTAAGTTCAATCGGCATATAATATACAATCGCTTAAATTGTACACTGTAAAAAATTGCGCTGTAGCTTGTCTATAATAGAGACTTGTCAGGGTCTAGGCGGCACATCCACAAGACGATCGGAACGTGACTTTCGGCATATAGCTTAGAGTTTAATGTGCTGCCCTTTAAAAAAAAAGAGTTAACACGTTATTTCGCCAAGTGCAGGCCGCAATTGAAAAGCCGCGTGACTTTTAGAACGTCGAAGCCAGCGAATGTGCAGCTTCAAATGGAGGCGATGCCAACTCGAATCGACTCGCAAGCTGCAAGTGCGGCTTTTGTGGTTCCCAGGCGACTTAGAGCGAAAAACATGCGAGTCGCTTTAATTGTTGCCGCTGCTGCGAAGTGATTTTTCTAATGCAATTTTCAAAGGCTTACGCAACAGCAGCAGCGGCAGCAACAGTCACCGCAGCAATAGCAACAACAATGGCAACATGTTGCAATGGGGCAACCTACCGCCGCCTTGAACGTGTTCCGCGCATAATTACCCAACGCAGCAGCAGTGGCTTTTTAATCCCAGCCAACTTGGTAACGTTCTCTCTCTCTCTCTTGCCCCTCTTCTTTACCTGCAACTCCCTTCTTTACCGCCGCCCTCTCCGCCTTCTTCAGTCACCTTCTTGGAGCTGTAATCATTCCACGCATAAGCGCATATTTTGCATTTTTAAATTGTTGCATTTTGCGCATTTTTATGACAAGCAAAACTTTTGCACTGACATTCGCCACCACCAGGCAACCACACCGGCAACCACACAGAGATCCAACCACATACTGCATCCAAGTTGAGGAGCTTGGAGTCCACTCTGGAGACGGTAGCGAATGGCATGCAGCAGCTGAAGATGGAAAGCTGGCCAGCTGTCGTTCCATCTGTCTATATGTCGGTCTTTCGGTTTCTCTGTTAAGAGTACCACCAACACACACACTTACACACACACACACACACACAGATGCACACTCAACTGAACATAATTAAAATACATATTGCAAATCACACTAAATATTTTTAGACTTGTTGTTGCAGTGGATACATAATACAATATATAATTGCGGGAAAGGAGGAACCGACAGCTGAGTATGTGAAAGGAGCAGCTGACAGGGACAACTTAAGACATATTTGTCTACTTCATTTTAAGATATTCCCAATGTATATTAAAAAATAATAAAAAAATATAAAAATAAACTTAAAGTATATATATTTATTTTTTGTATTCAATTTTATTTCGAGACGACTACAAAAAGTCGATTCGAAGATAAAAGTTTACTATAAATTGTATAATATACAATTTTAAAAGTAATCTGTTAATTTAAAAGGTAAAAAGTCTAGGGGGAACTATTAAATATTAAAACCCAATCATAACGATAAGTACTAGTGTTAGTTTGCAGGTATTAGCGAAGCTGATAGAAAAGCGAATGTTCCGAAGAAAAAGCATGGAAATGAGAGTTGTAAAGTGAACATAAAATGCAAAGAGGGTTTGTGCAAGGCAGAATCAGTGGAAGATATAGAGTATAGTATACGAAGATATAGAGGAAGATAGTTCCTAGTAGGTCTACAGGGAATAGAGAAAAGAGAAGAAGAAACTATGTTGCCGTTTATTCATTTTTGAATATATGAAGCAGCTAAAGTTGTGCTACGGTTAGCCAAGGCCAGACGAGAGTCTGCTAGAGTAGGCTGGTAATACTGGAATATAGTAGCATATAGTTTGATCTCCGTTAACTGCTTTGGCATACAACGCGCTGTTACCAAGAGCTCCAGTTGGTATAAGTACGTGTGGGTTGTATAAGAAGCAACTTTCTATGTGTGTGACTCCCACCCATAGGGTACAAATTGAACTTAAATCATTTTAATGATTCAGTATTGCGCCAATTATAGCTTAAAGGCAATTCAATTGCAATAGACTCGTACTGTTTCTCTTGTAATACTTAAAATGTAAATTGGAATTTAATGTATATTTTTACGAAACCTACGTCAATTATATAATTTAAGCGTGAATTAGCAGTAAACAAAAAAGAAAAAGAAACAACTGAAACGGCATGTTACCAACCTTAGATAGATACATAGATAGAAAAAACGCGAATTACAACGGCAACAACAAGACGCGAAAACAAGAAAACATGTTAAGTGCAGGCGCATTATGTTGCAAAATGTCACTTTTAATTGGGCAACCTTGAAACATCAATGCGAAAAACGAGCGAAAGAACCGCAGCAACACCAACAACAGCAGCAACATGTTGCTGAAGGCCACCACACAGCAACAGCAACAGCAACAGCAACAGCAATAGCAACGGCAATAGCAACGGCAACGGCAACAATGACAAACGGTTAACGAGTGGAGCGGCAGATTTAGATACGAGCACAAACAGACACATCAAAAGGCCAGGCATGAGGCGGGAAAGGGACTGACAGACGGACGGACTGATAGACAGACAGACAGACAGACGGACGGACGGACGAACTGAGAGTCCGTCGACGTTGTCGTTTGCCGTTATGTGTTACAATTAGCAAATTGCACATTTATGCTCACATGGCGTTGAGCCACGCCTCTTGGCCGCCCCCCTGGCTAACTGACAATATAAATCAATCATAGGCATACATGTGTGTGTATATTTGTATTTGTGTGTGTGTGTGTGTGTGCGTGTGTGAGTGCGAGTTCTTATTGGAAAGTCACAGCAACAACCTTGAGAACAGCCGCAAAATGCTTTTGATTGGCACAGCTCTCAGGCTTAAGGCATACTCATACGACTATCTATATACACACACACGTACTTATAATGAATATTACTATATATCTATATGTATTGGGGTGAGTCGGAGCAAGGGGCTAACATAAAATATGGCACATCATTTATAATTTCCGGCGCTGCTTGCATAATTCAATTAATGTGCATTTCCCGTGTCTTGAAGCAGAGTTAGCAATTTCCTAAGACTTGCAACAGGAAATCTCTACAAAGCGGCTGCTTCAAAAATCGCCACTGGCTGTTGCATAAACGCACATGTTGCACACACGCATAACACATATACTATACATATTACTCATATATATATATATATATATATATATATATTTGTATAATGCCTGATCCAATCTATTGCATATTTAGTTTTCTAACCAAGTTTTCCAAGTGTTACTATGAATGATACGCCCGCTTATACGTTTTCCACTTTGTTTTCTCTCTTTATTTTTCATTTTTCACATTTTGCTTTTGTTTGTTTTGGATTTACAGCACGTTTTTCAGTCCGTTTCTATATGGTTAAAGATTATGCACGCCCCATACCATTGCCATCCCATTGCTATGCTGCATATTTAGTTCAGGCTCATGAAAAATGCATTCAAACATAAATATAAGTTTTCATGCAGTTTTCTTTTCCTTCTACCTATGAGCAGTTTTGCGGTCAAGTTGCGAATTAATTGGATAGGATTATATATATATATATACATTTCTATGTATGTAAGTAGCGAAAAATCAAGAGTCTAGTCGTAAAAATATGTGGCATGTAGAAAGTGGCAAGTTGCAAGTGGCAAGTGGCAAGTGGCAAGTGGCAAGTGGCACCAGCAGCTACTGTACTGTAGTACCCGAAGTACTCCGCGGTATGCGATTAGTATGCGAATGATTTGCACTTGTGGACTCCAAAGTGTATAGACGATAGTACGTCATGTTCGCAGTCAATCCAAAAGAGTTCCAGTTGTTTCACGCTGTGTCTGTTTCTCATGTCTAATTGATCTTTAGCGTGTTATTTGTTTTATACAACACCTTCCACGTCTCCGGTGTCTGTGAGCTGTGTGTTGTCTGTGGGTGGTAACCAGGTAAATACAAACACAAAAAACAAAAAAAGCACAAAAAGTAAATAAAAAAAATAGCAGAAAATAAAAATTAAAAGCCGCCAGCTAAAATTGCTGGCTAATTAATGCCAAATGGCCGATGGCAGGCAGCAGTAATCGCAAAATGTGGGCGCAACGGCAACTTCTAACTATATTATTATTATTATTATTGGCTTTGGTTGGGGGCTTTAGTTGTGCCTGTGAGTGTGAGTGTGAGTGTGACTGCTGTGGCTGTGGCTGCGGCTGCGGCTGCTGCTGCCAGTGGCATTTGCATGTGACATAAAAGTGATTGGAGTAATTGATAATTGTGCAGAGACACGAAACCAAATGGCCAATTACAGACGCCCCAGACAGACGTTTTGTTGTTTTTTTCACTTTTTTTCTTCTATTTATTATTTTTTGTGTTTTTGGTGTGAACCAAAAGGTGTCAAGCGACAAGTTCGTTGCCTAAGTCTTTTGTTTGCTGGCTGGAAAAAGTTGAGAGGGAAAAAAAGTGATGAAAAACGACGAATTTTCAATTATGATTACAAATGCAAAATGCAAATAAAACAAAATATTTTTCATCAATATTAATAGACAAAAGTGTATACATTTTTTTTGAAAACTCAAAATAATATTTATGGAAACCGTTTGCCTGGCAGGAGCAGAGGGGGTACAAATGCAGCATTTGAATTGAAAAATGTTTGTACAATTGCAAATGCCGGTTGTTGCTGGTTTTGGCCAATCTCTTGCCATAAATCAAGTCGCACAATATGACCGCAGGCGCCTTGTAAGCGAGTCCCAGTCACCGACTCTGCTCGACTCTGACTTGCCAGTGACTGTGACTGACAGCCGTATACTCGTACTCGCATAGTCGTACCAGCCGGAGATCTTGACCAACACAGGCAAAGGCTTTGAGACAGATAGAGAGACCCACGCTAACTTTAACTTTAGCAAATCAAATACAAATTCAAATCTAGCTAATTTCAAAGCCGAAACTCATTTAACTGGACGACGACTGCCCCTGCTGTAGCTGTTGTTGGCCGCCCTGACTCAAATAGAGCAACAAATCCAAACCGCAAAGTTAATTTTATTTTCCACCTACTGGCAAAATCAATTTGCTTCGTGTGGCACGTGCGCCAAATAGAATGAAAATTGCCTAGAACTGAGGGTGGGGGTGCGCACGGTGGCTTGTAAGAGTTTGGGGCAGCAGCTAGGAGGGGGGTTACACTTAAACGTGCGCCCCCACACAATGAAAACCGTATAGAATTGGTCACTATCTCTCTCTCTCTTTCTCTCTATTGTCAGTTAGCCCATTAGTCAGTCAGTCAGTCAGTCAGTCAGTCAGTCAGGGAGTCAGTCGGTCAGCCAGTTGGCCAATTTCGTGTGCGTCACTCCAGACGAGAGATGGAGATCAGGCAAGGCAACGATTGTCATTCATTGTGGCCCCGATTGGAACATAACGGTAGCCCAGAGTCGAGACCCAAAATCTTTCAGCTTGTTTCTGGGCGCCTTTTAAAAGTACATTTCGATGTTGCTACGAGTACTCACAGCAACAACAGCAACAA
Source organism: Hirtodrosophila trivittata (assembly GCA_035045065.1). Lineage (NCBI taxonomy): Eukaryota > Metazoa > Arthropoda > Insecta > Diptera > Drosophilidae > Hirtodrosophila > Hirtodrosophila trivittata. Next base: position 6,544,977 of record JAWNNK010000816.1, read on the forward strand.
CAATTGCAATTACGATTGTTAAAAAATTGCCTCGAGCCTTTTGCTTGCCAAATTATCAGAGGAGAAGAGCGGGTGGAATTAAATTATACAAAATTGATTGGACTAAACTACATGACTGTAAGATACCCTCTGAATAAATAAGAGCTAATGTAGCCTTAAATGCTATAACGAATCTTTACTCTATTGTCTACTTCCTGAACATCAGCCATAAGTTAAGTTGCACGTTCCCCCTTATAAGATCAGTTGAGCTCCATCTATAAATACTGTTTGTTTTCGTATACCTCGTGGCTGTGGCAAGCAGTTACACTTGTACAAGTCCAAAAATTGCTCAATTGAAATATGGACGAGACTGCACGCCTGCAACGGAGTGCAATATAAGTGGAAATGGCTTCGCTCCAACTTGCAACACATAACAAATGCGTATTTAATGTGTCGAGGGAATCGAGGGGCAGCGAGGTGGGGCAGAGCGGCACGTTTACTCGATTTCCATTTAACGCCTAAAGTTTTTTTTTATTTTTTTCGCTTTATGTTGTTTATGGGTGGTCAGCGTTGAGGCCGCCAGCCCTCGGGGCCTCTTGCATTTTAATTTGTTTTTAATAAACGGCAGCCAAAACAGCAACTGCAACTGCAACAGCAACAGCAATGGCAATGGTAACGGCAGACAGCAATCGGCAAACGGCAAACGGCAACGGTGGCAGAGACAACCATTTTTGATATATGCAACAAGATTATAGAGCTTTGGCTCTGACCAAGGCGGCAGCTCGGCGAGTTTGTTCGTGTAATTTGGAATTCAACACCCCAAAAGAGTTGGTTATTAACTGTGAACTGTGGCACACTTAATCGCTGGTTGTCAATGCACCACCAGCAGCTGCCCTGACAGACGGGATAAGAAATAGCTGAAAATTTCTAGAAACTCTAATCCCAACAGGCTTTATCTATATATATGCATAATCTTTTCGGATTGAACTAATTATAAATTGACATGCCAAAAGTCTTTGTCTTTCAATTCCACTATCGATCGCACAAATCAGCAATCGAAACGGGACGGGTAGCTCGACCTTCGATATATCCTGTTTCTACTTAAGCAGTTTTCTTTGCTGAGCGGGCAGAGTTGCTCTATATAAGAGATATTCCATCTATCTTTGCTTTACCTGAACAGCTGTTGGTATCTGTTTTAGGATCAGTCTCTTCATAAGAAGTTAACTCTATAATGATAACCCTATATATCAAATTTGAAGACACTATCTATATATAATACTACTTACAATCGTTAAAGTTAGTTTTTCATCATATTCAAAGTGTGATATAAAGATATGAAAGCTCTGTGAGCAGATAAATTGCATTTGAACCACATGAAATTTGCTGCGCCTGGACTTTTCATTATAAAGAAATGCTGAGGTGATATTAAAGTTTATTTAATATATATTTACAGTAAAATCTTTTTTTACACGGTAGGCACGTTCCTAAGAAAACCGTGTAAATCAAAACCGTGTAAAAAAATACACGATTCCACAACCTATAAAAATCGCGTAAAATGAAAAAAATTCTAATATATTCTTAAAAAAACGTGCAAAACAAGTGATATTAAACTTTAAACTTTATTGAAATTATATATTTCGTCATTAACAAACTTATATATTAAATAAAGAGGGGTTTTCCCTTTTTGTTGGTTCCAAATAAAGTTGGCAGGGATGTCTAGACTCTAGAGAACCGTGAAGTAGAGTTGCCACTTGCATGATATCTAACACTGCAGAAAATCATGTAAAAAATTAAAAAAAATTTTTGGAATTCGTGTTAAATCAAAAATTACGCGTAAAAATTTTTAAATTTCTTCTTGACGAACCGTGTTATTTCAATATCGTGTAAAAAAGACAGTGTAAAAAAAGATTTTACTGTATTTATAAACATTTATATATCAATTATAATTTATTCAAGTTTTAATTATATTTTATTAAAATTTAATAAATATTTTTTTTATATTTTCAAGTCTTAGGTTTAATTTATATTTTCTTCAAGTTTTAATTATATTTTATTGCAATTCATATTACAATGTTTTTCCATTTATTTATTTATTTAAATTAAATTATAATATTATCTTTAATTTATATTTATTTGAATTTAATTTAAAATATATTATCTATAGTCATTATATATATCAATAAATTTATATAGATAATATTGAAGGCTGAAGAAAATCAAATTTGGCTTCGTCATAGAAATTTCTTTAGTAGAAAGCCAATCAGATTTATTAGGTATTTCTTAGGTTAAAGTCTGTTGGAAAAGAAAAGCTAAGCGCAATTTTCCGCTGTGCTTTGTAGTCGTATATTGCAACATATTTAACTATTGCACACATGTCGCGCTTGGAGACAGATAAATATGCAGAGGCCCGCATGTCCTAGTCGAACATTTAGCTATAAATAGCCCAGAAACTGACAACGGCAATTAACAAGCCTGAGAATTTTGTATGGACTGCATTGGCATGTCAGTTCAGTTCAGTTGAGTTGAGTTGAGTTAAGTTCGGTTCAGTTCAGTTCAGTTCAGTTGAGTTCAGTTCAGCTGAATTGAGTTGAGTTCAGTTCAGTTGAGTTGATTTGGTTTACCCCCCAGTGGGTTGGCTGCAGATTGCAGCCTGTGGCCTGCAGCTGTCTATGCGAAATGGAAGTGCTCCAATTTGAGGCAGAGATCTTTGTGTAAACTCCCCACCCCCCACCACCCTAAGAAATTCCAACGGTTCCAATAATTGAACCGGATTTGTGTGCAGTTTGTGCCTTTTGTCGCGATTTTTTTGTTTGTTTTTGTTTTTTGTATTTTTGGTCAGAATTAATTATCGCCGCGGACTCGAGACTCTCTGTTAAGTGGCTGTCGAAAAGCCAAACAACAGGCAAAGGAAAAAAATAAGAAATAAAAAATAAAACTAAAATAAAACAGAAAAAAAATTGAAGAAAAAGTCAAAAGACTTTAAAATCTGTGAGTTTTAGAGCTTTATGTTGTCTTGCACCTGGCGACAGGTCAGCCCCCCGAAAAATATATCCAAACGTGGCTCGCATATTGCACAAAAGTTGCCGTCAGTTGTGAAAAATTAACTACAAGTGCTCTTTGTTGTTGTTGTTGTTGTTGTTGCTGCAGCTTTGTCTCTGCAACAGCTGCAAGTGTCTGGCAGCCTCCATGGCACTTGTGTCTGCTGCATGCTGCAGATTGTTTTTCTATCTGTTTTTGTTTTTGTTTTTAACCCAAACAAGACTTAAAAATTATATGAAAATTTATGATACATTTGCCTGCACTTGGTTGTCAACTCGACAGTGGCTGGGATTGGAACGTGGTGTGGGTACAGCTATAGGACAGGTACGAGTACGAGTTGAGGCAAACAGCTGCCAGGTGAGACCAGACAGGGCCGCCTAATGGCCAATCCAATGGGATGCCAAGAGCTGGGCTTTTGTTTTCCTACTCCTAATGGGGGCCCCGAACAATTTTGGGTTAATTGGCTTTGGCCCACTTGCAGTCTGCCCAGCTCAATGGTCTACTAAAAACAGCTGTCTTTGGCAATTTATTTGCAGTAACCCGAACCAACCCATCCCATCCCATGACATTTCAGAGCTCACAGCCAAGTTTATTATACTATAGAAACACTGTGAAGCTAGTAGGTTGAAACAGTTCCAAGAAAAGCAAACAGTTTGTGAAAGGTTATGAAGAGGTGCATAAACTGTAAGAGTATAAACTATATCAAGTCGAAGGCTCAACTTAACTTATGACCAACTCAAGCTGAAAGCTGTCAAAGAGTTATTGTTGGCTATATTTGAGGTGAAGCAATAGCTATATCCATATCGTATATGAAACATCTTCAGATCCAATTTGAGGTCTCATCTAAGAACGAACAAACTGTTCCAACATCGTGTCTATTGTGTGTAATAAAGTTGCCACAGTTTTTGGTGGGCAATTTGCACCACACCACGACACGTTGCAGAACAGCTGCCAAGCCTCACCTCCCACAGTACCCCACTGTACTACACCACACACCACACACCACACACAACACACACACACCCAGCTAGCCCACATGAGCAGCAGCCGGAGTAGCAGCCGGAGCAGCAGCTTTGCCTCCCGCTGCCACTTTGCATAACAAACGACTTTATTAATTTTCAAATTACCGAAAGTCAGAGGCCGGCTGAGCATTTTGGTTGCATTTTGTTGGCCTTTATGTAGCACTTGGAAATGGATTTAAGCTTGAGTTGCTTTTTACAGTTCGTTTTGTTGCCATATTTTGTTTGTTGTTGTTGTTTCTGTTTCTGTGTTTTTTTTTTCTTTGCTTGCTTTTGGTGGGCGTTGTGAGAAAATCTTGGCAAATGCCAAACTCCAAGATCGCAGCCAGATCCCAGGAGTGTGTGGGCAGCAGCTGCAGCCGCAACAGTTAAAGCCACAGGCAAAAGCGCAAATATCTTATGCTAATATTTGTTAAAAGCAAAATGTCGCTTCGTGGCAACTTGGCTAATAAATCAACAAATTATAAATGCCTAAAGATTGATGAGCATTAACCTGGCCAAAGCCAAAGCCATGTGACAAGCCAACTACTTAACAGATCAGGAAGAAACTACGTGCAAGCTTTCAGCTCAGTTTATTCAGTGGAAAGCCAGCATCCAGGGGAATCCAATCGAATCGAGCACAAAAACAAAATGCTTAATGCTAATTTCTCAATTAAGTTGCGCTGCATTAGCATTAGTTAACATAGGCAAACGTTTTGTGCAATGCGAGAAAAAAGAGGAGAAAAAGCTTATTGGCCATAAATCATACAATTAAAAACTAATCAAGCAATGACACAAGACATCACAAAGCTCCAGCAACAATCGGCACGTTGCAATGCAACTACAACTACAACAGCAATGGAAAAACAACAACAGCAATCACTAACAGCAACAGCAACAACAACAATGATTTTCTCGCCAAGTTGTCGTCGGCCTTTTGGGCCCACTTCAAAGACAAATTTATGTATTGTCAGGCCAAGCGAAATAAGTAAAGTCGAAAAAAAAGATATATACAAAAAAAATACCTTACAACAACTGCATAATTCAAAAATTATGAGACCCATTAGAGTAACAGAGAACTGACAAAACCGTCGAGGTTTGAGGCAGCGCCTCAGGCATTTCCAAAGATCCGGCCAATGGATCGCTGCTGCAACTGGGAGCTCTGTGTGTGCCTCTGTGTGTGTCTCTGTGTGTATCTCTGTGTGTGTGTGTGTGTGGCAAACGAAAGGGAAGCACAGGAGGCGGTGGTGGCAGGAAGGGTACAGAAAGCCACACGCCGCAGCCGTAAAAACTTCAACTTGCACACAAATGGCTAGAAAATTATTTTAAGTTATTTGTTGATTGTTTTCAAAATTGTTGCCATGTAATGCGATGCCAGTGTTGCCGCCGCGAACACTGAAACTGCCAACTGAGCCAGAAAGAGATGGAGAGCGTGTGACAGGGAGAGACCAAAGGCTGAGCCAGTGCGTCAGACAATGCAAGTGCCACGGCTCCAGGCGAGACAGTTTGGCTTTGACTCTTGTGCGTGTGTCTGTCTCTGTCTGTGTGGCATTTGCAGAGTCGTCTGTGTGTGTGTGTGTGTGTGTGTGTGTGTTGCAGGTGTCAGACACTAAGTCAGCCACAAAGTGCAAGCTCAGCTATGCGGAAAATGCCAAAATTCAAGCAAAACTTGGCTAAAACGATTTATATGCGAGCATATTTCAAACTTGGCTCAAAAAAAAAACTAATTATTTATTTTTGTTCAAGCTGCAAATATGCGCTCGAAATTTACATAGATAATAAATTAAGCAAATGCTAAAACTCATTTCAATTGTAACAAGCAATAGATAAATCAAAGACTAAGTGCCCACAACAGAGTAATTAAGGCAACTCGTCGCGGGGTCCTGGGTTCGACTACCAGACAGGGTGTGAGTGCTGGGATTGTGCAAGCAAATGGTTCCATTAACACTTCTCATAAATAAAGAGATAAATTAAATACTATAAATCATATGGAAAATCAGAAATATCTTAGGCTATTTGCTTTCTGTTATGTTTCTTTGATGTGCTGTTAAGCTGCTGTTATGTTAACATGTAATTAACAGTGGCAAGTCTACAGTTAAATCTCTTTTCAACTTGAGTAGGAGCAAAGCAGAAGCAGCTCCTTAAAAGTTAAGCTACAATCGTTTCAATAGACTTGAACCAAGCTGCTCGAATAAAAAGCTTATGAAGGGTTTATTAAAAGGTTTATTAAAAGGAAGCAACTCCATAGAAAGTCCTACAAAATTAGGTTGGTTATACTGGCGTTAGTCAACTGCTACTAAGAAAGTATTAGAAAAGGTTTGAACTTATTATTTTGAGCAAACTCTTATGGAGGTTTTTTAGACCTAATCAATTACAGACTTCATTTATTTTATTCGAACAATTCATATGTTAACTAATTATTCTAATGTGTGTTAGAAAACTTAAAGTAAATTAGATTTCTTCTTTCTGTTAATTAAAAGAGTTTTACGAGACGTGAAAGAAACCTCTTATTCTGACCAATTGTGTATATTCTTGTTTAGGATTGAAAGCCAATTCATCTGACTTAATATGTGGGTTACCTATAAGCTTAGCCTTGATCTTTTGTGTGAGATTCCTCAACATCAAGAAACAATTTACCAATAGACCAAAGATTACACATTGACTCTACAGCTGCTCTACATAGAACTATATATATTGTATGTAGAATTGTTTATGAGTTTCTATATAAATTAGGGCATTTCGTAGTCGTGCATAAACGATTTGAGTGTTTATTGCTTGTATTTTGTGTTAAATTTCAATAAATTGCTAAATGCCAAATGTATTTATTTGATTCATAAAAATTGAACAGGTTGTTTTTCTGGGTGCAGTTGGAAATACGACAACGATATCTGCCCGGATGGCCCACAATTAAATGCTACTACTTGTACACGAGATCGCAGACAGTCTGCCTGCCTCCATCGCTAAACACTTTGCAATCAAAAATGTCACCATTTAATTACGCACACAAAACAGTTTAAGCAACTTGCAGCCGTCAGCTGACAGCAGCAGGCAGCAGCAACAGGCAAGAGGCAACAACAAACGGCAGCTAAAAGCGTTGCACAAATCTCGTCAGAAATTAACATAAATCCAATCACAAAGCCCGCACGTAGCCGTTGCCAACTTGGCCAAGTTGGAAGCCGTAGGACGGCGGTCGCTTAAACGATCGAGTGGCGCGTCCCTCGAACCAAACCCCCCCCTCGATATACCCCATCATCATCCTCATCGTCATCGTCATCGTCATCGTCGTCATCGTCGTCATCGTCCCCGTCTCCAATCCGAATCTCTGTTGGCCGTCATGTTGCGCCTGCGCCCACGCGACTAATCGCGCAACTGTGCAACGCCAACTGCAGTTACGTTGTCAGAGATTTTTGCGTTTCTGATTGGTTTTTTTCTTCAAACTTTTGTTGTTGTTGTTGTTGTTGCTCTTGTCTTATGGTAACTGAACTGCTGCCTACGGCGCCCTCACATGACAGGCTGAGTCTGAGTCTGAGTCTGAGTTGGATGTGGATGTGGATGTTGAATAACTCCGTCCGTTGTATCCCCGAATTCCTCACCATGGTCCATCGAGAGACACTTGCATTTTTATTACGTTTTCGAATTGTCATTTGGACAGCGACTGTTGGTCTCATGAGTGTCCGCATAAATGTTGTTTGCTCGTTCCTGGGCAACAATTCAATTATCAAAAAGAGAAAAACTTTATATACAAATATGCAAATGCCAATGCGGGCCTTAAGTGTTTGCTTTCAAGAGCTTAATGGGCCTGAGGGAGGGGGATATGTGGCAAGTGGCAAGTGGTGCTAGGAGGGGTGTCTGAGAATTGCACTCGTGACATATTTCATGGTATCTTGATTTCATTTTTCAATTTTCACAACGAGCTCGAACTGGCAAATGAAAGAGGAGCAACAGACAAGCTGAAGACGCAAATTATGCAGCCAAGTTGAAGTTGCAACATGTTGCCAAGGCGTGCCAGGCGCAGCAGCAACAACAGCAACAACAACAGCAACAGCAACACGTAGCACGTAGCAGCATTTCCGTTTCACAATTAACGTTCTACGTGACAAGTGACACCAATTTTACCACCTTTGCTATGTGTTTTATGCTGTTGTTGCTTGTTGCCTGTTGGTTTGGTTGCTGCCTGCTGCCTGCTGCCTGCCGCTTGTTGCTGTGGCCTGTTGCAAATGCTTTTTGTGGACCACCATCAGAGGGCAGAGTACGAGTAATAGTCGTACATAGTCAGAGCTAAAGTCGAAGCTCAGGGTCTCTCACTCACATTGGCGTGCTGCAGATGCACGTTCCGCGATTGTCTGCGCAGTTTTGTTTAGGTTAATGGAGATGATTTGTTGCCCTATTCTAATGCAACGTTACGACAACAACGATGACGACGACGACGACGACAACAACAGCGACAGCGACAGCAACAGCAACAACGATGGCAATGGCTGCAAGTGCCAGGCAACATGTTGCACAAACTCTAATAAAAATTTGCCCGCATCCGCAACGGAGGAGCTGCAGCAGGCAGGAAGAGGAGCAACTGAATGCATATGGGAGCAGTCTGGCTTTTGACTTTCACATATGACTCCTGTGGCCACTGGCCTTCGACTTGGCCTCCATTGAGCAGCTTCACTCTTTCTAAGTATTTTTTTATGGCCAGTCACGTGTGGGGCCGCGGCTGGAGTTAGAGCTGAAGCTGAAGCTGACGCTGATGTTGCAGCTGAAGCTGGAGCCGGTAGTTTGGGCGAATTCTTGCCGCATGCCGCTGGAATTATGAAATTGACAAATTGCCGCAACCGCCACATGGCCTCTCAATGCTCCAAGCTGACCCTGACGACGCCTGGCCTGGCCAACCACCGAGACCAACAACAACAACAACAACAACAACAACAACAACATGTGCTGCCGTCCCGTCCAAATGTCCGGATGCCATATTCTATGTGTCGGGGTCAGTGTGTGGGTCTCCGCTGACAATGAGCTGAGTTATTGCCATACAGATGGAAATTGTTTCTCGCTTCGATGCTGGAAAGTGTGGACTATGTCAGGTGATTGCTGTTGTTCTTCTGGCCATTGGAAGTTATTTTCTACAGTTAGAAAAGAGAAACAGTTAAATAACTTAAGCCATGATCAAAGTTTTTAGTCAATATAATTAATCACACGTCAAGCCTTCACTTGCTTTCTTAACGTCCAATTTATATGAAACTTTCAGCTGCTTTGTTCGTTTCTGATTCAGATCAAGCTTTCAGCTAATACAAAGAATCCAGCTTCAAACTTTCATGTGTCTTTTATACTTCCAATTCCTTTTATTTGTTTTCTAAACTTCGATTTGCTATGCAGCTTTCAGCTGCTTTTCTAGTTTCTCATGCTTAGATTAAGGTTTCCTTTAATTTCGGCTTTCAGGTGCTTTATTAGTTTCCCTCTTTAGATCAAGCAGCCAATACAAAAAAACCCGCTGTGCTTTTACTGATGTGCTTTCTAAGCTCAGGCATCATATGAAGCTTTCAGGTGCTTTGTAAATTTCTGATTTAGATTAAGTTTTATTGGTAAAATAATCTAGCTGCGAATTTCCATGTGTTTGCTAAACTTCTAACTCAGATCATGCCCTTTCTAAGTTTCTTATTCAGATTAAGCTTTTATTTAATACAAATAATCTCCATGTGCTTTCATTTCATTTGTTTTTCAACTTTCCCCTGTATTTGATCCTTTCAGGTGTTTGTTTAGTTTCTGATTTAGATTAAGTTTAATGCTTCAAGCTTTCATGTGCTTTCTTTCAAGTGATTTCCTTCATGTGCTTTTTAAAGTCTCAATTCATATGAAGCTGCTTTATTAGTTTCTGGTTCAGATTAGGTTTCATTCTTAGAAATAATCCAGCTTTCATGTGCTTTCATTTAAGTTCATTCTTCAAGTGTTTCTAACTCTATAAGTTTTCTTATTCAGCTGAAGCTTTCAGTTAATACAAACTTTCATGTGCTTTTGATGTTGATTTGCGCTCTTTGATTGCAATTTATGCGGCTGCAAGCTTTCAGGTGCTTTCAAAACTGTGTGCGGAGTGTGATTCAAATGTTGTGCAGATATTTATGGGGCAACATTCTTTTTGGTATTTTAATGCTGGTGGTGGCACGTCTACGTCGAACGGAATCAAGTGCCAAGCTCCATTTGCGAATGCACTTATCGCCACAATTTATCAGCGACAAATACACAAATGCTCAAATCGCCTGGCATTCTGTTGGTAAATCAACAAATCGACAACAAAATAGCCGCCAGCAACATTTGCCAGGAAAAATCAGTTAACGCTAATCACAAAATGTGGTGCGAAAAATGCGCAATGCGATCAAATGTGACAGATAAATGGAACAAATTCACACGTTTACCACAAGGTGGAGGTGGATGCAGATGCAGATGGAGATGGAGATGGAGATGGAGTTGCTTGGGGAGGAGATGGGGGGAGCGGCCACTGAGTTGCAGTTGGTCCAAATGCCGCTGACCGGGAAGGTGTCAAATCAACACAAGCTGCGATGGTTGTCAAATTTTTTGTTGCATTGGCCCCGCAGCAGCAGCAGCGGCAACAACCAGCAACAGCTGGCAACAGCTGGCAACATTTGATGGTTAATTTATGCTGCGACATTTGCATAGCGTTGATTACAAAAATGCCAAACGATCCGCCCCTTTTCACTGGCGCCCCTCGCTCATGTGTAACAACTTGCAACATTTTTTTGCATATTGCCTGCTGGCAACATTTGACGCCGTTGCTGTTGCCGCTTGTTACTTGTTCCCGTTGCTGTTGCCGTTGCCGTTGCTGTTGCTTGGCAACTTTGAGGCTTAAAAGTGTTGAAAACCTTTTGACAAGCAGCGATGTTTTTTTTGTTTTTTCCTGTTGCCAATTCAATCATGCGAAAGAGCATGGCAGGTCAAATGCCACTAATGAGTTGCCCCACACGCAGCTCGATGCCAACACCAACACCAACAACTGACAGCAACAGCAACAACGATAAGCGACAGCAACAACACTCAAGGCTATTTTATCAATGTGATAGCCAAGATGTTGCCTGGTCTCAGTGCGGTAATTGCAGCATCATCTTGAAACTTATTACATGTCAAGACAGCCAGGCCAAGATAGACATTCAGCCAACTAGACACCACCAACAACAACAACAACAACAACAATGATAAAGCCGTTGCTGATGACAATCGCACAGACGTTGAGGACATGGGGGCCTGACTCTGAGGTCTTTTTGGCCTGCCCGCGCGCCGATGAGTTGAAAAGTGCAGCTGCTTAGATTTATTGGCCTTAAGTAGCAGCGAAATGCGTCTTTTGTCGTGCTTAAAGTTATTGGCCACATTATGCGGCAACAGCCAGTTGCCGCTGCAACTGCAGCAACAGCAGCAACAGCAGCAAAAAGTTCTGCAAGTATCTTGCGAGTTGTCCAGATAAACATCATTCATTTAGCTACGAGTTTATTTATGCCAACGACGACGACATGAGCGTTTATTACAATGCATTAAATATCAGATTATCGCCAGTTATGCACACATATATACGTCATATATATATATATATAGATATAGATATTACGCATATTTGCAGATTGCAATTGTCAGAGTTCAGTTTAGTGTCTAATTAAGTTGGCTTAGAGCTCAAATCTAGATCTGAATTTGAGTTTGAGAAATCTATTTTGAGCTTATAGAAATGTCAGGCCAAGAGCTGGCTCAAATCTTCATCAATCTGTGTGCGGCATGCCCCAGCATTTCCATAACTAAGCAGCAAAAACTGTGAGTAAAATTCAATTTAGGTCGCTAACATCGTGACCCGTCCAAAGAAACCAACGATCGAACGAACGACAGCAGCAGCAGGCAGCAGCAACAGGCAGCAGCAACATCGCTCCAAATCCGTTCAAGAAATCTGAATAAAAATCAACTTCAAATGCTGCTGTTGACCTTTTGCAGCAAAATGCATTAAAATAAACATTCATAATTTATGCAGACTATAAAAAATAATATATAAAATATACAAAAAAGATTTGATTATATAAATAAACTGCGAAAAGTGCAAGCCGCAGCAAGAGTTGCTCTTGTTGCTCTCGTCATAAGCAATCAACATAAACTCAGGCAATGTGTTGAGTTCTTTTTAACCCTTATCCCCTCTCTACCCCACTTTCCCACTCTTTTCCCCTCCAACCTAAGTCTTTAGTCGATAGCCGCACACAGAAGCCAATCGAATGACAAGCCGCCTCATAGCCTCCAGTTTTTTTCGAGTTTGTCTTTCGGCAGCCTCGGCTCAATCGTCAACTCATTGAGATATTGATCTCTCTCTCGCTCTCTCTCTCTCCCTCTCACTCTAGCCTATGAGCTATAGCTTGGCTAGAGACCAGACCTGGCTCTGGGTCTGGGCCTGATCTTCCAGCCGCTGGGGCCGATTGTGAACTATTGTTATTTCACGAACTGTGACACGTTGCCTTCCTTCTATCTAACTATTTTTTTCTACGTTTTTTGGCTACTCCACTTGATGTTGTTGTTGTGTTTTGCTATTATTTATTTCTTTATTGTACTATGAGTAAATAAATTTTTTTCTGCTACTGCGCTACTTATTGTTATTGTTGCTGTTGTTGCTGGTCGGTATCCACCCTCGACCTTTTGTGGCAGCAGCAACCCGGCTAAATGTTTAGCTGCGATTTATCATTATCGTGACTTGTGATCTTTTTTTCCTCCTTTGGCTGCAGTTTTTAGCCTTTTTTGGCTAACTCCGTTTGCCATTGTTGTTGTTGCTGCTGCTGCTGCTGTTTTGTTGGGAGTATTTAAAGTTGTGCTGTTTCGTAAATTAACATGTTTTTTGCTTTGAGTGACATTTGTAGGTGTATAAAGTGGCACAAATGAAGTGAAGTGTGCAACAAATATGGCCAGTAGATCGGATAGCAACTGGCTTTAAATGTTGCCAAAAAACGACTAGAAACTGTTGCAGCTGACAAAAATGATAGGGGAGCGGCTTTTGCAAGTTGCAAGTTGCAAGTTGCAACTTGTTGTTGCATGGGAAATTGCTACTGGTAAAAGTACTTTTTTAAGATGATTCGCACTTTTCAGGGCTTCGAGCTTCTGAGCTTCTGAGCTTCTGATTATCTTGCTACTTGGAGGCTTTTGTTAAATGTTGCAAGCTGGAAGATAGACGCTCATTGTTGCAAACCACTTCTGGCAATCGCAATTTCCGCAAATTAAAGAGCAATCTCAATCATTCTCTATATCTGTGCTTAGCTCACGTTGACTACTTTTCAATCATTAAACACTGCAATTACCTCAAGGATACTCTCTGTGGCTGCTCACTGATCTTTCAGCTTGCATATCACACCCAAGGAATGCAGTTCAGATATTTGCTGATGATGCACCGCGAGCAGGTGGCAAGGGGCAGGCACCAGGGGGCAGCCACTGAGGCAGATGCCATACAATTAAGTAACCATGGAGAGTTAATGCGCGTCTAACTAGAAATAAATAAACAAGGCGCCCAGTTTGCAAGGTTGTCTTCAACGTTGTGGCAGCCTCTCCTCGGGCAACTCCAATCAGGGTGACTACTGTGTGTGTGTGTGTGTGTGTGCGGGAGAAGGGGAAGCAGATTCAGTTCGATACAGTTGGGCTCGAAATTGTGGCTTAATGATAGGCCAGGTTGAATGGCGTTAGCCCGCGCCGCGCTTACTCAATTACCTTTGACTAAATTATGGCCAATTGTTGCACTGAACATGTGTTGCATAATTACGGGCTGTGTGGCATGCCACGTAGTACGAGTAGAACGCGCGTCGTTTGCTAGCTCCAAGCACAAATTTGATTACTGCTTATAGATTAGATTTTGATTTCGATTTTGCTTCTGTCTTCTGTGTTGTCTGTTGTCTGTTGTGTGTGTTGTGTGTGTTGTGTGTTATGTTGCATGTGTTGCAGAGGCCTTGCGGCCTTCACTAAATGTGTTGCAAACTTGGCCACGTTGACAGGTTAATGTCTGCCCAGGGGCGGCCAGGGGTGATTAGCTTACTTATGGCTTAGGGCGTTAACACTAGACAAACTTAAATTAATTTCTTTTTCTTCTCTTTTCTATTTCTATTTCTCTTTTCTCTTCTTTTGTGTTGTGTCTAGAAAGCATTTCACTGCCCACACAAGCGAGTGTTGTTGTTGTTGCTGTTGCTGTGTGTTGTCAGTGAGTGTTGTTAGTATTGTTGCTATGAGTGTTGTAAGTATTTGCTGGGCAATTAGCGTCGCAACATTTACGAGTGCCAGACAAATTACCGGGCAACATGTTGCAATTAAAATAACGGCACGCCAACTTTCGCCGCATTGCCAGGCACACAAAAATGTTGCGCGCGTGCGCAGCAGCAGCAGCAGCAGCAGCAGCAGCAACAGTCAACTGTGAGCCCATGTTGCTGATGTCGCTCTGCTGCTGCTGCCGCTGCTGTTGCTGTTGCTCTGCTGCAGTTGCTCTGGTGCTGCTGCTACTGTTGTTGTTGCTGTTGCTGTTGCTTTTGCTATTTCTGTTGCTGGCCAAATTAAGTGCGCGACTTTATGGCGCAAAACACTTAGGCAAACCTTCTGCGCACGCACACACACACACACAGTACACACACACACACAGTACACACACACAGTACACACACACACACACACATTCAATTTGTTTGCATTTTAATTGTCGTTTGTCGCCAGTGCTAAAAAGAAAAATTGCCAACAACTCGTCGTCAGTTGTCGCAGCAGTAACACCAACAACAGTAACACCAACAACACCAACAACAACAGCAACACCAACAACACCAACAACAACACAAATACACAGTTTATGGCTTTATCCTACGCATTTTACGCTGTTAACAGCTTTGTCAGAGGGTGTGTTAAATATATTTTTATGGCTTAGTTTGCGTGCCTCGCTATTTTTTCTCTTCACTTTTTTCAGTTTTGAGGCTTAAGTTTGGTCTTTTTCCTTTTATTTTTGGTCTTGGTGCGAGAGTTGCATTGACTTTTTATGGTTATTAACGCGCCACAAGCCGCTTTTGGCCATTTAGCTGTTATTGTTGCTCTTGTCATGGCAATTGTTGTCGTTGTTGTTGCTGTTGTTGCTGCTGTTGTTGCTGTTGTTGCTGCGGGTGTAGGCGCGCTTAACAAAATGCTTTTGCGATAATTACGCGCTAAAAGTCAAGTGGCAAAGCGCTTAAGATAAGCTGGAATTCAGGGGCATGGCACAGCTTTAGGTTGTGGTTTATACTTAGGATTAGACCGAAAGAAGCAAAAGAAAAACGTTGAAGGAAAATTGGAAAACAGAAATATATATTGGGAGTGCATTTAAAATACCAGAAGCATAAAATTATACTGCTGCAGCTACTGATTTTATTGCACTTTAACAACGTGGAGAGAAAAACTATAAACCCAAGCGAAACACATAAAAGCTAATAAAATCAGTTGAAACTAACATTAATATATTATAATTCATATATTGAAGCCTTCCTCCAATTAAAATGAGAAATTAATGCGCTTTTTAAATGCAATTGCTCAAAGTAATGAAAGTCCCGTATAGAGATAATGATGGCAGTACTTTAATTAGAAAAGGAATTAATTAAGCTTCAAATTTGATGAACTTTATAGTTTCTACAATTAAAAAACTGGAAAAATAAACGGGATAAGCTTTAGCTTAAGCTTTGTGAGCTGGAAAGGGTAGCGCTCATATTTAAGATATTCTTCAATTCAAGATCTCAAAAGAGTAATTTCCAGTGTAGTTTCGTTAAAGTCGAGCTATACATTGTATTAATATGGATTAGGCGTAAGCACATAGAAGCTTTGATTAAGCTTTAAGCTCATATTTTCTTTCCTGAGCCTAAGACTTATCTTATCTCATGAGACTTATCTTATCTGCTGAAATAGAAGCTAATCACTTTCAACTAGACTTAATCTAATAAGGAATCAGTCAAAAGCTTTAAGCTTTAAGCTCATATTTCACTCTCTTGATGAAAGCTTTTCTTGTTCTCGCAAAGTTCCTCCAATGATCATTTTCTTACATCACTTTCAGCTAGTCTCATTGCAGCCTAACCATAATCCATCTTTGCACAGATTAAACTGCACCACAAAGAAGCTTAAAGCTCATATTTTCTTCCCAGTTTTCATTTAATATCCTTTAATAGGAAATCTGAAACCTTTTTACTTCAAATCTTCACCCAGTTTCCGCTTTTGTATTGAAGTTCTCGTGCGGCTCCTTTAATGATGATCAGTTTACATACATCACTTTAAGCTAATCTCATTGCAGCCTAACCATAATCCATCTTTGCACGGATTGAACTGCACCACAAAGAAGCTTAAAGCTCATATTTTCTTCCCATTTTTCATTTAATATCCTTTAATATGAAATCTGAAACCTTTCAGTTCAAATCTAGACTCAGTTTCAGCTTTTGTATTGATGATCTTACTTTATGATGATCAGTTTACATACATCACTTTAAACTAGTGTCATTGCAGTCTTACATAAGCCATATTTATATATAAACAAAGAAGCTTAAAGTTCATCCCTTCTTCCTAGACCTCATTTGATCTCAAATCTCACTTTCAGCTTCTGTAGTTTCTGTGAGGCTCCTCGTATGAGCTAAGCGCATGAGTTCACTTTCATCAGTTTCAGCTAGTGTCATTGGCAGTTAATCATAATCCGTGTTTAATACGTAATCGCAGGCAAAGACAACATTTAAAAGCACGGGACAAGAAAACATAAAATTAATTGAAAACAAGGCAGCACCTGCAAAAAGCAAACAAAGCTGAAAGAGCAACAAAAAAAAGAGCCTGACAATTGTTGGCAATCAATCAGCATTTGTTGTTAAATGCTTGCGCAGATAGCTGGCTTTTATTTCCAAATGCGTTTATATGTTTATGGCCAAAACGCATAAAACACATAAAGAAAAAGAGAAAAACAACGAAAACGAATCGAAAGAAAACAACAGCAAAAAAAACTGTCAGCCAGTTACATGAAATGTTGACGCACTTGTTGCCGCTTCGTGTTACCAACAATATTTGCATCTGCCTTTCGATGGCAACAAGTGCAATCAGTTGATGTACTGAATTTGATTTGCCAGCTTGTTGGCTGTTGCTGGTTGTTGTTAACTGTTAGATGTTGTTGGTTGTTGGTTGCTGGTTGTTGGTTGCTGTTGATGATGTTGCTGTTGCTGCCTGTTATGCAAGCGGCAAAATGTCAGCCACTTGGCAACATGCGGCTTGCCAATGAATGTCAAACATATTGGACCGTTGCAAATGTCAGCAATTGACAGCCAATACACACACACACACACACACACACACTCGCACACACACACTGTTGTTGGCGTTGCACTTGTTTATGTTATGTTGCCTGCAACATGTTGCTGCTAGCGGGCTGATTGGCCTGGCAAGCGACAAATTAGGCGCACAATCGCTTGACTTTTACCGTAGCAATGTTTATGGCCCATTAACTTGGCTTGCACAGAGTTCAAACTGGCCAGCCAACGCCTTTAAACATACGAGCGCAATCGCCTACTCTCTGATTAAGTAATTTTTTTTTCTCTTAGTTTCTATCTCATTTTTGGTTTTGCTTCTTTTCTGTTTTGGTCAGCAGCAGCCACAGTTTTATGATAGCCAATTAATTTTAATGCACACGGCTGTCTATGGCCAGATACGCCATACCGCCATACCGCCATACGCCTCGCAACTGCAAGTGCTCAAGGGTCAGCAATTTTTTGATTAACCTCGGTCACGCTAATAACTTGCCCATTGGCTTGCCGATGAAACCATTATCACTGACCACTGACCAACGACCAACGACCAACGGCCAACGACCATTGACCACCAACTGTTGACCACCAGGCAACGGGCCAAGTCGATGAAGTGTCTCTAGCGTTAGCCGATAACTTTCTCGAATTGGGATTGGAAATCTCTTTTGGCTTTTGGCTGTCCTGACCCATTTAGCAAAATCTCTGGCATTAGCTGTGATCCGGCTGATGCGAAAATTGTTATGGCCACAACTGTCTGGCTGGTCCACTCCCTGAACCGATGCGATTGTGAATTATTGTCTTTGGCACCGTTTGATGGCTGGGGAACATATAATTTATGTTGCCCCGAAAAGTCAATTGATATGGTCAATGCGATAACAGAAATTTAAGTGTTTTCCTATGCCCAAAGCTGCCATCGAATGTTTTCGCTGGAGTCGCGCTGATTGACCGATGGCAGATGAAGCGGCTGCTCTCCAACAAGCAAGTTGCAAGTTGCAAGTTGCAAGTTGTCTGTAGATTGTCCGGTGTCTGGTGTCCGGTGTCCGATTTCTTGGCATTTGGCATGACGCGACTCCAAAATGTTGCCTACAGAGATAGACTGTCTCTACAAGTACGTTGACTATGACTAAGAGGACTGTATGATAAAGTTGTAGACGTTTTGGCAAATTGATTTTACGGCTACAGTTTCAACTCTGACTGCGAAATAACTCAAGTGTTGCTCTGGGGCATACTTAGACTTTAAACAGATCGTTGGGTTAAGATTGCTTTGGGTTGCTGCTGCTGCTGCTGGTGCCTCGCTTGGCTGGGAGCGGCAGGGGGTGTTCTCTATGATGTGGCGATAAGTAACTGGTAGATTATTGTTATTTTAATTTTATGGTCAAAACTCTTGTGGCTTGAATCGCCTCTTGCACACAAAAGTGGGTGTCGAATTGTGTGGGCGTTACTAACGGATTGACAAGAACAGAAAAGGGAGTGAACGAGCGAGACTCAAAGTCAAACTATCGAAAGTAGAAGATACATTCTTCTTATAGATATTGTATATAGAAATTTAACTATTAGCATTTGCATTTGTTTCCAATTAGCCAGCAACAGCTGCTGTTGCTTATATCTTACACTCGCAGTACAATTCCTTTCCAGTTCGAAACTCGTCTCAGCTTTTGAAATACTTCTCTGCCCACAACACACAGCACACACACAGCACACAGACAGACACAAGTTGACCCAACCCAACACAGATCAGAGCAGCAACAGCCGTTAAATCTCTAATCTTCTAACCTTGCGCCGATTTCTCAGCAACAACAACAACAATACAAACAATCGAGTGCATTATTGGCGGCACAAAAATTATAAATTAAGTACTAATTATATAAAATGCAACAACAATAAAAAATCAACTCGACAACTGAGCCGAGTAAATCAAACGAAGCCGCCTCCAAAATCACAAAACAAAGCAAAAATCATATAGAAAAAAAAGATAGATATATATTGATATATATATATATATATATATATATTGAATTGTAAGGAAAAATACTTGAAGAGAACGTGTGCGGATTGTATGGCCACGCCCACCTAATGCTAACTGCGTGGGCGTTACGCTAATGAACAAAACTTTTGCATATTGCAATGCTTCGATGGAAGGTTTGATTGTTGTTGTTGTTGTTGTTGCGGTTGCAATTGTTGCTGTTGCGTCTTGAATGGGTGATAAATTATTTCCCGCCATTTGCATAAATGCTTCGAATGCATTAATTAAAGTCCAAAGGCACACAACTTTGAAACGCCCTCGACACGCCTCCCCCCACACCCGTGTGTGTGTTGCTGTTGCTGTTGTTGCTGTTGTTGCTGTTGTTGCTGTTGTTGCTGTTGTTGCTGTTGTTGCTGTTGTTGCTGCTGTTGCGTGCTGCAGTTGTCGATCTAATCAATTGCAGTTTATTGTTGGCCAGGCTCATAGAGAACCCATAGAGAGGCCCATTAACCATGTGTGCGCTATACACTTGTATACCCATATACGATATATATATATATATATGTATATATACGATATGCAGTATCTATATATCGTATATCTATTTGTATCTATGTATCTGTATCTGCGTATCTGTATCTCAATATATTCGCCTTTTTAAGTGGCTGCCGCCTAATTGTTCATAAAAGTCAACAGTCAATAGCTCTTTATGTTTGCCTTTGAAATTTATATTTATTTATCGTCATTTTCAAATACAATGGATATTGCATATTGTTGTTGTTGGTGGTACTTTGTTTGTTGCTGTTGCTGTTGCTGTTGGTCTTTTTAGATTTGTGTAGCTTCATAATTTTGCAAGACATTTGCTTAGCAGTAGCCATTGGCTGACTGAGCCGTTGATTTGAATTCAAGGTCTGCCATTCTTTACAATTAGTGACAGAATTTATGAGCGATTTCAATTTAAAACTGTTTGCAATCGTTGCTGCTGCTGCTGTTGTTGATGTTGATGTTGCTGCTGTGGGTTAACGAGTTTCAAACGTTGCAGCAAACACAGAAAGTAGTCAAAATCATGTTGGTTTTCTGATTTCAGCACAAAACCAAAACTAAGCCAAAACTAATGTTTGCATCAAATTGAAATTGAAATGCTCGTTAAATAAATTAAATAAAATAAATAAAATAAATAAAATAAATAAAATAAATAAAATAAATAAAATAAATAAAATAAATAAAATAAATAAAATAAATAAAATAAATAAAATAAATAAAATAAATAAAATAAATAAAATAAATAAAATAAATAAAATAAATAAAATAAATAAAATAAATAAAATAAATAAAATAAATAAAATAAATAAAATAAATAAAACAAATAAAATAAATAAAATAAATAAAATAAATAAAATAACTAAAATAAATAAAATAAATAAAATAAATAAAATAAATAAAATAAATAAAATAAATAAAATAAATAAAATAAATAAAATAAATAAAATAAATAAAATAAATAAAATAAATAAAATAAATAAAATAAATAAAATAAATAAAATAAATAAAATAAATAAAATAAATAAAATAAATAAAATAAATAAAATAAATAAAATAAATAAAATAAATAAAATAAATAAAATAAATAAAATAAATAAAATAAATAAAATAAATAAAATAAATAAAATAAATAAAATAAATAAAATAAATAAAAAAATAAAATAAATAAAATAAATAAATTAAATAAAATAAATAAAATAAATAAAATAAATAAAATAAATAAAATAAATAAAATAAATAAAATAAATAAAATAAATAAAATAAATAAAATAAATAAAATAAATAAAATAAAATAAATAAAATAAATTAAATAAATTAAATAAAATAAATAAATAAAATAAATACTTAAGTAAATATAAAAATAAAATATTTACCTAAAAATGTTCGTTAAATAAATAAAATAAAATATTTAATCCCATTTTTATCACTTTTTTTATGCTCTCGTTTGCTCAGTTAAAAGCTTGAACTATTTTTGCTGATGTTAATTGAAAATTGTAATTGGATTTTCCCACTGGCTGTTAACTTACTTAATGTAAATATTTGCTGTTAGCCTATTCAATTATTTTGGTATTTGGCAGTCTAATATAATATTAGTGGTAATTACTTCCTAACAATCTTAACATGCCATCTGGCTGACATAATTTCTTACATCAGCTCTGAGTTTAGCGTCCATTTATTCAATTGAATAATATATTTGCCTCTTGGCCATGCAATTTTTTCTCTCTATTTTTTTTTTTGTGTTTTATTAGAAATGACTATGACACTTGGCTATGGGGCGGTCACGTTAGAATAGAACACAGAACACAAGCAGCCTCAGTCCCGGCTCAAACTGTGGCCCCAACAGCAAACAATTACGCGGTCGTGGTCAAGGGGCCATTTGGTAGATGGGCGATAAGGCCAAGTTGAGTTGACTTAACTTGGCTGGGAGTGCAGCGAGCGGGCACGACTTGAACTTGGATGTAAATGTGAACATGGCGATTATATTGGATAGGTGTAATTGCCGTTAAACCTGATAACAATCACCCTCTTGGCCATACAAAACTAAACTGACTGCCTGGGAGTAGGCATAGTGTCCTTTGGACCTGCTGTCTGTCCATTGAAAGCTCTGCCAAATATATGCGGTTAAAGAACTCTTCAAGATGCGATCGCTGCTTCTGGTCTTAATGCTGCTTCAAGCCACTTCAGGCTCCACCAGGCAGACCCCAGCATCGGACCTCTCCCAGTCGTTGGAGCAACTCAACGCTGCATACAGCATACAGCTTAATATCTTTGTCAATTTGGAAGATAACTCCAAGGATATATTGGAATTCCTCAGCGCCACGCCCACAGTTCAACTGCAGCTAGCAGCTAATTTCACTTACAAATTTCAAGTGCTTGGCAGCTTTACTGAGAAGAGTTTAATCATAGTTTACATAAGGAAGCCTCCGCTGGATGCTGCAGTGGCTCAGCTAATGCCACGCCTGCTTTGGGAGTTGCATGAACTGCACATAGTATTTATTACGGAGGAGGAGCCCAGTGCTTGGCAACAGAGTCTGTATAGCTACTGCTTCGGAGAGGGTTTCATCAATGTGTTGCTCATCCATCAACATGATGAGATGCTGTCATTTTATAGCTATCTGGCTTATCCGGTAATTCAAGCACAGCACTTGCCACAGCTCGAAGATTACCTCATCAGATGGCGTCAACTGCGGAATCTTCAGGGTTATCCCATACGCTCGATTCTCTTCATCAACGAACCGCGCATATTTCCATATGTCAATCTCCAGGGTCGCCAGGTTATAGCCGGATACATGTACAACGTCATGAAGGAGTTCATCAGACGTCACAATGGAACACTTCACCTCCTGCCGGGCATTGTCAAGGTGGCAGATTTTGCCACGGCTTTCGAGCTGGCGGCACGCAAGGAGATCCACTTTGCCTGCTATCCGGCAGAGATCAACTGGAAGACTTCGAGCACAGTGCCACTATACCTCACCAAGGTGCTGGTGCTGGTGCCACATGCTCGACCCATTGCCAGCTACTTGTACTTCGAGCGACCCTTCACCTGGTCCCTCTGGCTGGCAGTCATCGGCAGCGTTGTCTACGGCATGCTCATGCTCTATGGCAGCTATGGAGGTGGGGAGCTGGACATTGGCATCCAGTTCCTGAGCAGCTGGTGTCATTTGCTGTTTCTCTCCCAGCCACAGGTCAAGGTCTACAATTGGCAACAGATTGCAATACACATTATACTGATGCTCACCGGATTCATTTTGACCAACTTCTATTTGGCTTTGCTCTCGAGCATGTTGACCCTGGGTCTGTTCGAGCGGGACTTCGATACGTTGGAGGACCTGGCCCATGCACCCTATCGCCTCATCCAGAATCCGTTCTACGTTAACTTTTACAGGCAATCAAATTTAAGCTTCCCAGCTGCAGTCCTGGACCAAATGATCACAGTCGAAGGCAAGGAACTGGAGCAAATCCGCAATGAGCTGAACAACAGTTTTATGTACACCACCTTCGATGATCGCATAGAGCTGATGAGCTATCAGCAGCACCTGCTGAAGGTGCCACGTTTCAAACAGATCAGACAGAGTATTCTGGACAATTTTATGTCCTTTCCACTCTGCTCCGGTCTGCCCTATCGCAACATGTTGAACAAATACCTGAGGCACATTTTCGAGGCTGGCATTTGGGCCAAGATGAAGAGCGACGCCTGGTTGCATACAATGGAGAGTGGCATACTGAAGCTCATCAGGACTGAGAACCCACAGCACAAAGCCTTCGACCTGGAGTTCTATTTCTATGCCTTTCTATTGTGGTCCTTGGGCCTGACACTAGCTGGAGTGTGCTTCCTCCTGGAACTGTTCAGGTGGCGCATGACCAAACACATTCAATTGTCTCCTTAATTAGCCACTTGTCACCTCAAATTAAACGTTGTCACTTTGATGTTCCACTCATTTCTTGTTAACTTGGCCTATAAAAGCAGCTGGCCAACACTTTTGCCACCCCAAAACAAAACTTCCATGGACTTGATTTACCTTAACGCACTGCAGAATCTATCGTTGCTGCCGGGCAGCTTTGTGAGCCAGTGCATCGATGAGCTGAATGGCTTATACCAGATGAAGCTCAATGCGTACATCGAGCTGGGGAATAGCTCGGGATTCGAGCGACTGCTGCCGGAGCGGGAGCCCGTGCTGCCAACTCTCTGGGTAAATGACAAGTCGCAGCAGCTTGTGCTGGTTGGCAACTTCAGTGAACGCGCCTTAACCATCATCTACCTGGAGGATGCACTCACAGAGAATACGTTCAGGTATCTAACCACATGGTTGTGGCGTCTGCAACAGCTGCAGGTGCTGGTCATCTACCCGGAGGCAACGCTGGTCAAACTCTTTCAGCTCTTCTCGCACTGCTGGCGACAGGGCATGGTGCACATACTGGTCCTCGTGCCACAGACGCGGGAGCTCTATAGCTACATGCCCTATCCCCAGCTGCGTCTGCTGGTCATGAATAATACGCTGCAGTATTTTCACCGGACTCGTGGCATGCTCTGGGATTTCCATGGATTTGTGGTCACCTGCGGTATATTGCCCAGTGCCGCACCCAGAGCCTTTCTCTTCAGAGATCACCGGAATCGCGTCGTCTACGCTGGATATATGCTGCGCATGGTCCTGGACTTCATTGGCCACTACAATGGCAGCATAAGAACTCGAACTGTGGACACAATACGGGAAGCTACTGAAGCCTTGACGGAGCGGACCATCGACTTCTTTCCATATCTGCTGGCAAGGACGTCCAATTTCACGGGCAGCGTTGTGCTCTGGCATGAGAATAAGTTCCTAATGGTGCCCTCTGCCCGCCAGCTGCCCAGGTTTCTGTATCTAGTGAAGCCCTATAGCTGGGCCACCTGGTTGGCCTGCCTGGCCATGTTGGGCTACTGCAGTGGAGCTCTGTTTCTGCTCTCGCGGGGACGTCTCAGTCTGAGTGCGGCCTTTCTGCAAATATTGAGATTGTCGCTGTTTCTGCCACCTGGTCGAGATCTGGCTGCACCTCCGGCGCCACGTCGTCTGCTGCTTTATGTAATGATGATTGTGGCTGGGTTGATGCTGACTAATCTGTATCTGGCGCAGCTGTCGAGCAATTTGGCAGCTGGTCTCTATGACAAGCAGCTCGATAGCTTCGATGACCTGGAGCAGACGGATTACAAAGTGCCCATAGATGAGTTCGATTTGAATGTGTGGCGCCAGCTGCCCGATCTGCATCCGCAGCTGGCCAAGCGTCTTGTGCTCACAGAGGAACAGCTCTTGGATAGCTATCGACGCGATCTGAACACCAGCATGTTGCACATAGGCTTCGAGGATAGCGTCGAGTTTACGTTCTACCAGCAAAAGTTTCTACGCATTCCAGTGTTCCGCAAGCTCTCAAAGATCATCTACCAGCAGCCCTTCTTCATGCCCGCCGCCTTCGGTCGACCCTACCTCCAGATCTTCAACTGGTATGTGCGCCGCATGTTCGAGGGCGGAATTCTGCACAAGATGAAAAGCGATGGCTTCACCCATGGCATACAGAGTGGACGCCTGCGATTTGTGAGCCGTGCCAGATACCAGGAGGTTAACTCCAATGACCTGGAATACTATTATGTGGCACTTGCCGTCTGGCTCTGTGGCATGCTATTGGCCATTCTATCATTTGCCTGTGAGTGTTGCTTGGGATCAGGAAACTTTTGACACTTAAATTTGTAATCTATACTTAAAGCTAATTAAAGTAATGTAGAATCTCAAACTGATTAATGATTCTACGTATATTTTGCGAGGTTTTAACCTTAATTCCGTTTTAAAACTCAATCGCAAAGACTGCGACTCCCTGCCTCCCCAGCCTCCCCTGCTTCGCTCTTGTGGCAACAACAATTACAAATGCCTCATTTGCATGACCGCGGGCTCCACTTGTCGAGTTGGCTTAGAGTTGGCCTAGAGAGAGACCCGTCGACCTGGCGATCGCCAACTGCCAATTCCGAATTGCCAATTGCCGACACTGAAGGTGTCTTCGATTATTGGCAAACATTAATTATTTACTCGGCTCTGCCACCTTCTGTGTTCCAACTGTTATTTTTATGTTGAGGTGTTTTTTTTCTCTCTGTTTTTTTAAGTTTTGTTGTTGCTGTTGTTGTTGTTGTTTAGTTGTTGTTGGTTTTTTTTTTGTGAAAGGCTCGGGCAAGTAGTTCAAATGTTTATTTTTTGGTGTATCTTTGATTGCAGACTGGCTGCACAGACAGTCCACAAAATTTGCGCAATGAATGTGCCCAGGCTCGGTCAGGCTGAGCTCAGGTCTCTTCGAGCCTTGACTATTTATTTTTTGGCCAAAATTGCACATTTTCCCATGCTGCTGTCGTTGCTGTTGCTGCTGCTGTTGCTGTTGCTGTTGCTGTTGCAGTTGTTGCTGCTGTTGTTGTTGTTGTTGTTGGTGTTGTCGTTACGGCGTCGCGTCTAATCAAGGAGCGGAGTCGTTGCCGCAGCTGCCTCTGCCTCGGCCTCTGTCTCAGCGTTGAGCCTCTATCCCTCTGCCAGTGCCACTGCCTCTGTCTTAGCCTGGCCCGGGCAGTGCCGGGGCCGCCCGTTGCCATTTAGACCCCGAGGCAGCCAAAACGATGAATATTGATTTAATTGAAAGTCATTGAGCCGCACGTACTCATAGACACATAGACACATAGACACATAGACACACGCGGCGCGCGGTTTTCCATTTGGCGTGGCTCCAACTCCAAAGGCAACGCTTCAGCTCCAACGCCGATCGCTTCGCTTGCTGCTTGCTGCTCGCTGCTTGCCCTCCCACATGCCACCAACATCATCCACATCCACAACCACACACAACGCCCCAACGTTTGTTGTTGGCACATTGACACAGTTTCTATGCAGCGTCACAGCCGGGCAGATGTGCCTCATGCCTCCCCCTTTACCCCTCACCTATCCCGTTCCCCCTCGCCAACGTTGTCCCTCTTATTGCCACCATGTTGGAATTTTGTCGACTTGTTTTTCTTTTGGTTGGCGACGCTGCTGCCAAATGTCAAGAGGTTAATACGTGAATTAACAGCAAATTTCTTTGACTTGTGTGTGCCTGCATGTTAGCTGTTGTTGTTATTGTTGTTGTTGTTGTTGTTGTTGCTGGTGTTGTTGTTGTTGTTGTTGCTGATGTTGCTCTTCGTGCAGCTGCTGGCGCTTTCATTGGAATGCGGGCGTTGCTCAGTTTGTTGTTTTTACATTGAGAGAAGTCGAAAATGCATTAGGCAGACCCAACCACACCAGCATGTGGTCGATGATGTTTACCGAGGGTTTTCGACTATATCTCTTAAGATATTACATTAACATTTTTAGAGCTCTTAGTTCGCCCTAATAGCTACCAATAAATCAAAAGGCATTTCCTTCTATCGCATATTTGGCATTTCTAACAACCGAAAAAGAAAACAACAAACTCAAACTGCGCTCTTAAGGTATTTGCTCTTTAAATATAATCTGGCTAAGATATATATCATATATATATATATATCTGGTGGATAAAGTCTGAACAGGATTATGAAATAGATAAATCTTTGTTTTGATATAGCTTAGAGTTATTAAATATGCTTATAGATAGATTTGTATACTGTACTTTTGCATAATGAAACAACTTTCTATTGGCCAGGAGCAGCGGCAAGTAGTGTTCAAGCAAGCAGTGCACTGCTTGAAGCCTTTATGCTTTCCCTGCCTTTGCGTCAAGTAGCCGCTTCTAGGACCTCCGAAAAGTCTTATAAGTTCTTCCTTAACTGTTATACTTGTATGTATACCAGTTGCATTGTCCTTGCTATTAGTCAAGTCAGCAACCAGGCATCCTTGCCAGCTTAGTAATTTATGCGCCAGGTGGCGCCACAAACATGCTAAATGGCATGCGCGCACAGTTTGGGCAAATAAATAAAATATAAAGAAAAACCAAGAAATATATATGAAAAACTTAATTTTCAATTACAAATTCCATGCCGCACGCTCATTCATTCAGCTGGTCGCTGGGCACATATCTAACCCACATAGATGACCAAAGTGCGATTAAACAATTACAAATACAAATGCAAATGCGAAATACACAGACACAGTTGGTGACGAAGTAGGAGACGCAGACAGAGATAGAGAGCGAAAATAGAGTCGTACGTCTATGCAAATTTCAGTGCGTAGTTTGCCGGCAAGTGCATAGCTTTTATTCAATGTTTTCTTGCTTTATTTATATACCCTTTAAGCGCAGACAGTAGGAGATATATATCGTAAGCTTAGCAATGCATCTAAAGACATATATCTAGGAGTGTTTTATATATATAGGGTAAGGCAACGATATGGGTTGCAGTTGCCGTGGCATGTGGTAGATATATTGTTCATATGATTCACTGGTTCTTACAGGGTATCTCACAGTCTATCACTCTTGCATTCATATGCAATTTTTATTTTATTTGCGGCGCTAGGTCGGAACACGCTGGACCGACCGACCACGCCAAAAGTGACAATCTTGAGGAGATCAAAAAGCGCAAAGCCTACAGAGCAACAGCAGCTACCCACTGGCTGCCCAGTTGGGAACTGCAGAGCTGGAGAACTGCAGATTTGTAGAACTGGAACTGGTAGATGTAAAGCTAAAGCTAAAGCTAGAGCTAGAGCTAGTGCTAGTGGTACTCGTACTGGTACTGGCTCTGTGCGGGTCTCTGTTTGTCTGGCGATAACGCAAAAATTCAATTCAATTCATTAACAGCGCACAGCAAGCGATTAAATCGCTCCACATCTATATTTATATTATATGCATGTACATACATACACACACACACACACACATACCTACATATTTATTTAATACTCAATCTTTGTATCATTTTTATTTTTTCTTATTGCTCTTTTTTTGCGGTTAATGGAGCAACGGAGTTGCGCATACGCCGCGTTGGCCGTCGAGGCGTAAGGCATAATCTCCTGACAATTTATTGGCATTTTCATGTAAATTATGTTATTTCAATAAAAATGCATTTTTCTTTTATTGCCACACTTTAGACTATATCTTTTATCTAGTGTGAAAAGTGGTTCAATCGCGATAACTTCATCTCACAGTCGACCAATAACAATAACAACAACAGCAACAACAACTTTGATCGGTTTTTATTTTTATTTATTTATTTATATTTTTTTTTGCATTTTAATTGATTCTTAATGGAAAACTTTTCTTATCACGATTGTAAATTTATGAAATGTTAATTACAAGTCGCATGTATTTAGATTTGTGCAAGTGCAGCTCCGTAATTTGAGTTGATATTTTTGAAAGTTGTCAAACTTTGAGTTATTGCAAGCTGATGTTGTGCACTAATTGAACAGTTTAGGATATCGAATATAGACAGCAGGTGGTAAGTCGGTCGTTCAGTCGTTCAGTCGCTCCATCGATCGAGCTCATACCTGACTGCGAGGCATTACTTAAACTGCGATGCCTAACTGGATGCTGATTGCAATTACGATCTGAGAAGATAGTGGTTAACTTTGAAATATGGCAGATTGTAAATAATAGTTGCATAGCTCAAGTCCATCCTTAGGATAAACCACTTAAATAAAGCCATTACTCTAATAGTCTAATCAATATGATATCTTTCCGAGAGAGACTTATTGCTTCTCTTAAGCAAATATCTATAAACAAATCAAATCTTATAGACTTCAATATGAACTGTACTATCATAAGACTGATATAAACTAAATGAGGTTTGACTTATTGATTGGAACCTGGTAAGAAGTGGTTGGTCAAAGATTTAAGCTTTCTCAATCAATATGATATCTTTTCAAAGAGACTTATTGCTTCTCTTACGCAAATATCTATAAAGAAATGGAGTGTTTTACTCTTCAATTTGAACTATACTATCATAAGTCAGATATAAACCATCTAAGGATTGACTTATGTTTATCGATTTAAACCGCGTACGAAGAGGTTGCTCAAGGATTTAAGATCTGCTAATCAATATGATATCTTTCCGAGAGAGACTATTGCTTCTCTTAAGCAAATATCTATAAACAAATCAAATGTTATAGACTTCAATATGAACTGTACTATCATAAGATAGATATAAACTAAATGAAGTTTGACTTATCGATTGGAACCTGGTAAGAAGTGGTTGATCAAAGATTAAAGCTCTCTCAATCAATGATATCTTTCCGAAAGAGACTTATAGCTCCTCTTAAGCAAATATCAATAAACAAATCGAGTCTGATCGAATATAGTACTTTAAGATATATAGAAACGAAATGAGGTTTGAGTTATCGACTTAGACCTGATAAGAAGAGATTGGTCAAACGTTTAAGATCTGTCAACCAATAATCATATTGTCTAATCTCTTTAAGGAGACTTATAGCTTCTTTTAAGCGAATATCTAAAAAATGAAATGGACTGTAAGCGACTTCAAGATGTCCTATACTACCAAAAGATATACGTAAACCATATAAGGATTGACCTAAGTTTATCGAATTTGACCTGATACGATCTGTATCAATATGATATCTCTTTAGAGAGTCTTTATAGCTCCTTTTAAGTAAACAAATCGAATGTGATCGACTTCAAGATGTCCTATAATACGATGACACATACAGAAACTCAATAAGAATTGACTTATGTGTTGTTTATCGATCTAAGCCTGGTACAAAGGAGTTTGTTAAGGACTTGAAATGAGTCCTTGAAATAAAAACGTGTATACAGATAGACAGCTGAACAGAGAGAGAGGATCTAATAGTACGTTGTTCATATTGAAGATTATTTATACTCGTGCACCAAAGAGAATTGATTAATTCAGCTATCTATTATTCTATATACTATATAGTATATATTTTAACTCTATTGTAGACTGTATATAAGTTTGTGGTGTAAACTTCTTCCATATGTTTGTAACTAAGTTGAAGTTGGATAGAAAACCATTTGCTGAGACTTATCACAAGACTTATGGATAATGAATCGTGTTTTGAGGTTATCAGATAGTTATTCAGCTGTAATTCCTGATAAGAGAAAGGAAAATAGTTTTCTTTTTTATGTTTTGCTAGTCTGCAGAAGATTATGCGATCTATGTAAGCCGCTTCGGTCTGTGAGTCTCTTTTCCTCCTCTTGGTGTAGGATTTTTTTCAGCTTTGATGAACAATTTTTACATATATATATTTGTATTTGGTTTTCGATGCATTTTCATTAAGTCAAGAAATCTTTGGGAACATTTTAATGGGCCTTCGCTTGCCAAGAATTTTTTCATTAGCTAGATCGCAATAAAGTTAATTCTATTGCCCATATAAATGCCATATGCTCATCTCAAACTTCTCCACTTGACTAAATTAAATATCATCATTTCGTTTTACAACATTTTAATGCACTTGGCAGAAATATGTTTTTGAGTTTTCTATTTTATTAATGTGTCTTGCCGCCTCCGCCTCCGCCTCCACCTTCCCACTGGAAAACAGCGGCAACAACAAGACATGCCACATGCTGCAGTTGTTGTTTCCATGCATGTTTCTCCATGTGTTGTTGTAGTTGTTGTTGTTGTTGCCGTTGTTATCGTTGTTGCTTTGACGCCATTGTTGCATTGCGACTGCGACGACAACAACGTCAGCGGCGACGCCAACAAACAAAATGAATTTTCATATTTTCTTATTGCACAAAACAGAAAAAAAATGATAAAAAAAATTTGTATATGTTTTTTTTTTTATGTCGCCTGCCTGCAAGTCGTAGACTTCATTTAATATACTCCGCCCCCGAGGCTGGGTGGGTGTTGCTGTGGTGGGCGGCAGGGTTGTTACACTGGGACAGTCTCAGCTACAGACCAGACCCCGAAGCCATGTCGCATCCTTTTGGTGGTCTGTGAAATCCTTTTTGTCTGCGGCGCGTCGCATCTCGTTTTGGGCGTTCATATTAAAATGCATGTAAAAATGCAAACGTGGCAACGTGGGACTTATGTTGCACAGAAGAAAAAATGGAGCGAAGACTGGTAGTGGGTGTGGGTGTGGGAAGTGGGAGTGCGAGTGCGAGTGGGTGTGGGAGTGCGAGTGGGCCTGCAGAAGGCTGCTGAGTCGTCGCCGGATAGCCGCTAGTGCGAGTATAAGAAATTATGATACGTTTAATTACCAAGCGCAGGCGACTGACGTGCAGCACGTGACTTGCAGCAAACGCTTTTCAGCTGCCGCCCCCGCAGCCTACCCCCTAACCCCCTCAGAACCCTACCACCCACCGTTACTCGTCCCAGCACTCAGCTCGTTCATTAACAGCTGTCAGCTTTTGGCAGCACTTGGCTCTGCATCGCGGTTCGTGCCATTCCCGACGCGTCGCTCGGCGCGTTTTACAATTTGCACCTTTTTAATTAACGTGATT
This sequence comes from Hirtodrosophila trivittata, assembly GCA_035045065.1. Taxonomy (NCBI): domain Eukaryota; kingdom Metazoa; phylum Arthropoda; class Insecta; order Diptera; family Drosophilidae; genus Hirtodrosophila; species Hirtodrosophila trivittata. The sequence continues at coordinate 6,577,127 of JAWNNK010000816.1, forward strand.
GCAGCGGCACTCACACACACACACATACACACAGACACCCATAGACATACGTGTGGAAGCAGCAGCAGTGCTGAATGTTGATCTATGCATTACGTGCTGAACTCAGTCCACGTGGCCATAGTTTTGGGTTTGAGTCGGAGTTCGGATCTAGTTACCTGCGCGCATGGAGTCGTCTCCATGTCTCAAGTGTGCACTTGCAGCAACGTCGTCGTCGTCGACAGCAGCATCGCCCAAAAAACCCACCTGACACCCAGTGGCAGCAGGCGAAACAGAAGCCGCAGCTGAATTGGGATTTGGCAGTCAGAGCATAAGCTGAACCTGGAGCTGTAGCTCTAGCCAGGAGCTGGAACTGGAGCTGGAGCTGGAGGCGTTGCTTTGTCTTTTACATAAAGCGAAAGTCGTCGCGGGTTAGAGCTTTAGCGCGTCATCTTCCAGCTCAATGATGTCATACAATGTCACGTGCTGATTTAACAGCTGCTCCAGAGGCTGCCTTACATGGGGGGCGACTCTCGATGGGGCATGTGCCAGCGCCCGTGCCGACTCCTGTGTACTTAACATTTACGCACTTCAGCGCGTTCTAAGGCATAAGACCCAGACCCAGACCCAGAGCCCAGTCATAAGAGGCAGGGGGTGTGAGAGCTGAGGGAATCATCTTGAAATGTCAAACAGAGCTGACAGCTTTAAAGATATGAGCGGAAAGTTCTCGAAATGTACGAGTATTATCCAAAATTATAGATCTTATTATGCGAGACACGAATTCACGATGTGTAATTCGTGATATGTGAATTGTGCACATAAGTAGAAAATTATGAAAAGTCGTTTTCATGAGCAACAATCTTGGCTCAAATGGCGCAGAAGAGTGTGATTAATATGATTAGCTTGTATACTTATACAATATATTCATTGCCAAACATTCAATATGGTAATATAATCGGCCTTAAACGGTGCTTTATCATTCCAAGAAACCTATTCTAAGACAGATTCTAAGAAGAATCCCAACGACTAAGAGTTGAAGAGATTCTCGCTCCAGTCAGTCATATGATATAGTAATTCGATCCGACCAGGCTTCGACCGCTTCTCGCCAGTTTCTTCTAATAGATATGTATGTATGTAGTAGTGTAGATATGTATGTCTGAATTAATATTCAACTGTTAGGGGCTGTCAGAGGCAGTTTATGAGAGCTTTAGGCAATGCAATGGCAATGCCAAAAAAGGAGAAGTAAGAAGAAATAAAGCTGACTGTATTTATCATCTATCCGATCTTAATTGACTGTCACTAACTCAACGCCAGCAGTCTGAAAAGTCTTTATGCTATATCTGTTGCCTGACTTGGCAAATTTTGAGCGATATTCGTGCTTGAACCCTTCGTGAACCCTTTCACACCTGAACGAGAAACCCAAAATGCGATCGCGACGCCTCGGTACAGTTTCGCAGTCTCTGGCTCTCTCTCTCGCCCTCTCTCTCTCTCTCGCTCTCTCCTGTTGGGGTTGCACTCAAAACAATTTATAATTTCAACGCCTTGAGATAACAAATAGCCCCAACGGAGTGCACGATTCGACAATTAATCATCACGTCGCGTTTTGCCGTTTGCCTGCCTCGTGTTACCTTTTTTGTTTTTTTAGTTTTTTGGTTTTTTGGGGCATAATTACGGCAAATGCAACCACGAAGCAAATACGAGTATTCATAGTTCAGGCCGCCTCCTAGTGGCAAGACAGTTAAAAATGACGACCAAACTCGGCTCAACTGAACTGAACTGAACTGAACTGAAATGAAATGAAATGACAAAACCCGAAAAACTCAAGTCAAGTCAAGACAAGTCGTGGCAGTCAACCAAATGCAGTCAAAAGCAGAAAAAGCGAAAAAAAACATGGCCCAGATGATCGATTAGCAAATCCAAATGCAGTCCAGGTCCCAGTCCCAGTCCCAGGTCCGAGCTGTGTGTGTGCGAGTCATGCAAAACAATTGCGGCTACAAATATTGGGACAGCAGAAATATTGGCCATGCTTTTGCCTGGCATAATTTGGCAATTGAATTGAATTTTGGGATTATTTCTTTTTTGGGCTTTTTTACGACACCGTCTCTGTCTCTGTCTCCGTCTCTGTTTCTGTCTCTGTCTCTGTCTCTGGCTTAGACTGAGGCTCTCTGGCCAAGCCCTAGAGCAAATTTGGTTACGCTCACGTTTGTGCAGGAAATCGAAATCGTTGGCCTAAACTTTATGTTCATGAAAAAGGGTTTGGCTGTGTGATATTTCATGTTTGCCGCCAACACCATCGACAAAATCGCTGCTACAGTCGCTGCCGCAGTCGCAGTCGCTGCTGTGCATTGATTGATTGAGCGTCGGCGTCGACGTTGACGTTGAAGTCGGCGCCCGTAGCGGCCCCTTGGACGACACGTACTCCTAATGCCTGCCACTACCCACAATATACTACCCGACACTATCCGGCCAATACTTGCAACACTCCCACCACTCCCACCACCCCGTCAAGACGTTGCGGTTCAAAGGTGCCACCGTTTTCTCCCATAATGAACGATCATTTGATATGCCGCCATCGTAGATACAGATACAATTTATGACCACGTCGCAGTTGTTGTTGTTGTCAATTGTTGCTGCAATTGTTGTTGTTTAATATGCATTACCAAATTGTTGACGAATTTCGCCTGCTGGCAACTTAAAGCGACAAACATTTTGTGTTTAACATTGTTGTTGTTGTTCTTGTTGTTGTTTCTCTCAATTGTTGTCGTCGTACTATTGTTCGCCCAGCTGCGTCCCCATATTTGTTCCATGTGCAATTTTTGCATACTTCAGCAAACGCGTCATATTTTCGAGTGGTTTCGCTAACATGCAAAGGACACTTGAGAGCCCAGGCACACAAGTGGATCCTTAAAGAGCATTTCTTCTGCTGCTTCTACTGCTGCTGTTGTTGCTGGTGCTGCTGGCCAGGGGCTTGAGTGTAGCTACATTCTGAATGGGAACAGTACCAGTGCCTGTGCCTGCCTGAAGAGTCCAAAGATGATGTGATGATGTGAACGATGATGATGACGACGACGACGACGACGTTGGGATGTGCCTTCTACGAGTACGAGAATGAGGATGAGAATGAGGATGAGGACGAGGACGAGTATCGTATGGTTGATTGTACTTTGTATGTATATCGGATGACTGGAACTGCTGCTGAAACAGCAAATGTACCAAGTGTTTTCAGGGTACGCATTCAGCTGCGATGGGTATGAGTATCGAATGTATCGAATTGGTTACAATGCAACTACAATACATATTGTATGATATATATATATAGATGATTTTGGTAAGCTTGGAGCAACTTGTCAAGTATGCAAACTATTGCTACAATTGATATATGGCATATGCATAATTAACCTGAAGGCATGCTCGAAACAATAGTTGCATTAGCCTGGTCATTAGCTATGCGTCTGTCTGCCTATCAACTGGTATTTTGGGGGCAATCACAGTTAACAATGCACGTATTCATTTTCATATTGAACATGCACAAAGACAGATGCACACAGACATGCACATGCACATGCACATGCACACAGTGCTTGCAATTTCCGTTTCCTGTTTGCAGTACAGTACACGTAGATAGACAGAGTGAAAGAGAGGGAATGATAGAGAGTGGGAGAGAGAGTTGCAGTTGCAGTGAATGACAGCGACATATCCTGCACATAATGTGCATATCATTTACGGTGTCAATCAGGACAGCCGCAGTCAGCCGGCCACAAAAATCAACAACACAGGACACACACACACAGCACACACACACACACACTGCTGTGTGTATGTTGCAACATCCTGTGCGGAATATACTTGGCATCGTTCGACCATAAAATGTATTGCGGTCATTTTAATATAAAATAATTAATTTCAACGTAAATATTTATAGCAGCAAAAATATGCCGTATAATTGATTCGTTGGCAGCTATCACAAAAGCGCGAGAGAGCGAAAGGGAGGGAGAATGTGAATCTGAAACAGAAACAGAATCAGAATCAGAATCAGAATCAAACACAGAATCAGTGTCCAGTGTACAATGTCCAGAGTGTCCGGTGTCCATCCATTGGCATCCAATTGAATCATTACAATGAAATAAGCATAATGAAATACAATATAAATACATTAAATGCCAGCCATGGACCGGACAGGCAAACAGTTGCGTTGCGCTTCGTTTACAATTCTATTGAAATTATTGATACACAGACTCCCAATACAATATATATATATATATAAATAGGCCTGTAAGGGATCGGGGAAGAGGCGGGTGAGCGATGCCGTTTGCAATTAAAAGCTTTACACTTTGCAATCAATATATGAAATAATTAAATGAAATGTCGCTTAATTAAATTGTCACGACCTTTTGAGCAAAAACAACAATAAGAATCTGCTCACACACACAACAAGAACTGTCGCCATGCTGTTGATAATAATGATGATAATGATGATGATAATATTAATAATAATGATGATCATCATTCTGATGATGCAAATGATAAGCAGACACTAAGAAAAGAAAAAAAAAACCCAAAAGAAAAAAGAAAAATAACGCAAAAACCGAGGAATGCGCTTAATTTATGTGCTGAGCTTCTTCTGAATGCTCCCTCGGAAGGGTATTACGACTTTACGGTTCAACTGGGCAACTATTAACACACACACTCTATATATACATATTCTTTATTATAATCAGCATACTATAAGTATTCTCTATTGATAACCGATTTATTGAAAACCATTAAAGATTGTACTTGTACTATAATTAAACCGATTGCGTGCCATATTTCTGGAATTATCATTTAAGTTTCAAGCGTGAATCTATAAATTGTGTTCACGATGCATTTCCTTATCAGTTAACTGTTAATTGAAAGTCCCAAGTTCCTCAAATATCAGAGCAGAGAGCTTTCAAGGCGCTATTTAAGATGCAATCTCATATTATAATTTTATCGAACAAGCTTTCGATTCTTTTATGGAACTTTAAGTTTATTCAATATCTGTAGAAAGAGCTTTTTAAGCAGCTTAAAGCTTGGCTAAGCTTTCATTATATTCCTTGTTCCATTTCTATATTTATTCCCTATGTATACTCTCCAACTTCATAAGGAAAGTTCTATTCAAAGTTCTATGCATCAGCTTAAAACTGAACTTTCTATCTTCTTCGAAGCTTGCAGCTTGCTTTAATCTTGCTGAAGACGGAAAAACTTTCACCTGTGACTTTTCTTATAGATCCTACGTTCTTATCGTGAGCCTTATCTCTTGTCGTATATCTTTTGTCCCGCTTAAAGTGTAGCTTGTATTCTGTGTGCTCGCATTCATCGCGTGTTTGTTTCCAAATTAAGTTTCTTAGCGCGCACATCACAAAAATGTGACAGCTAGTTAATGTGTGTGTGTGTGTGTGTGTGTGTGTGTGTTTGTCGCTTCTCTCCCCCTTTGGAACCTTCCCTGGCGACCCCTATGCCATACCGTTCTCCACTCACTCCATTCGCTGGCCGAACGCCTTCAATTAAATTCAATTGGGTTTTGTGCCGCTTAAAACGCCTGCGCGCGTGCCTCAATTTAGTTGCAAGTTTCTGTTGAAGCTTCAGTTTCTGTTTAAGTTTAAGTTTAAGTTTGAGTCTGCGTTTGAGGCTTGAGTCAAAGCTGAGCAAAGATCAGCAGCCAGCTCCATTGCGGGCTAACAAAATGCACTTTGCAGCTGCTGCCGGCGAGCGATAGGCAAATGAGTTTGCGCATTAGAAGACGCTCCATGGGCTTCATGGGGCATTGGGGCATGAGGCGGCTTTGGTGGCAGGTGAAGACGTGGGGAGGGGCTGGCCCGCTGTGCGCCGCCTGTCAGCATATCAACGCAATTTGTGCACTCGCCAATAGACGGCGGCAAATTATGGCCAGCGAAGCTCGGCGACTGCGCAAAGTGCCTCATAAATTCACGTCGCTGATGAAGTGATAGTGAGCCAGAGACAGAGCTCTAGCTGGAGCTCTAGCTGGAGCTGTAGTCAGTGGCAGGAGTATAGTATAGATAGAGCTGAAGTTAGTTTAAGTTGGAGCCAGTGCAGCCTGATGCAACTGTTGCAACTACTGCGTCTCACGGCAGCTCCAGCTCGTGTCTACAGATTGTTTATGGCAGCGGCAAAATTTGCTCAATGGCTCAACTAATGTGCCTCAGATAGGCCGGGAAGTGGTCACACCGACTGGATGGCAATTAGAAAGTACCTACAAATTGACAAACCCAATGATAAGGTCACATTAGTTTCTTCAATTATATTTTATATATTCTCCTTTTTATCTGAAACTCGTATAAGAATAAATTTGTGACATACTTTTTAATGCTGGAGTTGGCTTCATTGAAAAAAACGGCATCATCTAAAGCTTAAAACACTTCCGTGTCCGTGTCCGTGCCGGTGTCTGTGCCGGTGTCCGTGCCGCTGTCCGTGCCGCAGTCTGTGTCCTTTTCGCTGGAGCGGGGGTGTTGACCTTCAACGGGGCAGCAGCTAGCGCCTGGACACATTCAAGGACAATGGCGTGTAATTGAAAGTACGCGACTAAGTCGTAAAGCAAATTTAACAACATGAAGTGCCCGACAAGGACAACGAGCACAACGAGGAGCACGACGACAGGACGGCTACCAGGACGAGGCCAAAGAAAGCAAAAAAAAAGAGAAAATATGTCATAATAAAATAGCTAAGGCTAAAGTAAAAGAAATCCGCCAAGACGACGCTGCCATAAGCACAAAAACAAACTGTAGATAAAAAATTCAATAAGCTGCCACAAGAGGCAGACGTGACGGGGCAGACACTCGATGGAGGCAGGACACGAACTGTGACCGCTAAGCTCTGGCTCCGGCTCCGACTCCGACTCCGGCTGCAGCTGCCACTGCGGCTGAGTGTAAGGCCAATAAATAAAATTAATAGGAACTTACTCGAACAACTTGACCAGGCTGATACTGGAACGCAGCTTAGGGGGCCCGGGGAGCAGCAGCAGCCGGCAGGCTGCAGGACCAAGACTTCGAAGGATTTTCCTCTGGCTTTCTTTTTATTTTGTTGACTTGTTGAATCAGCCAGGCGACGGCAACTGTTGAATAGTCCTCGACTTAAAGTCTCCACAGCAAACTGTTAAAGTTCCCAAGGATGCAAAAGCCTCTCGAGGACAGTTTAATAAATTGGACTGAATAGCAGCAGGCGAAAACTTTAGACTCTATAAATCCAAAGGTCGTTGGGTTGCAGTCGTTTTAATTGTTCTTAATTGATAATCCTTGAACTGAAAGTAACTTTAGCGCTTCAATAGAAAATCCTGTTGGATGCGAGTGAGAAGTTCCTGCGAGAAGTTCTCTATGGTGATAATGGATATAAAGTAACTCACTCAAGCGGTTCCATGGAAGATTCTGTTGGATGCGAATGTTTTGTGATAAGTTCCTTGAGGTGAAATTTGAAGTCAGATTGAAAAAGGATATTAAAGAACAGAAAGGAACTAACTCAAGCGATTCTACGGGAGATTCTGTTGGATGCGAATGTTTTGTGATAAGTTCCTTGAGGTGAAATTTGAAGTCAGATTGAAAAAGGATATTAAAGAACAGAAATGAACTAGCTCAAGCGATTCTACGGGAGATTCTGTTGGATGCGAATGTTTTGTGATAAGTTCCTTGAGGTGAAATTTGAAGTCAGATTGAAAAAGGATATTAAAGAACAGAAAGGAACTAGCTCAAGCGATTCTACGGGAGATTCTGTTGGATGGGAGTAAGAAGTTCCTTGAGGTGACAACTAACCTCAGCTTAGAAAAGGAAAGAAAGTAACTAACTCAAGCGGTTCTACAGAAGATTCTATTGTACCCAGGTTAAAATATGAAGTTATTCAAAAGTCTTATATAGTTTTTCCAGGCAACAATCTATCTACATCTCAATCAGAGAACATCTGTTAAGTCACTTCAAGGGGCATTCAAATTTGTGTTTAGAGTGTGGCCAAACAGCTTTCGAATCGTTTTATGCTCGTTGGTTTTTACGACAGCTTTTATGAATAGTTTGTTACCTTATAATTTCGGCAATATCGAATCAATTAGCCATTCTTGTGGCAAAGCCATTCCGTAGACCCTATTCATATATTGGCGAATTGAAAGGTTGCATCTGGGAAGCGTTTACTATGTGCAATTCATACGCCACGTTGCTGACCTGGGATTGAACTGCCATAAGAAATCACTCTGCAACATTGAAATTGCTGATGTTGCAGCGGACTGAGAGAGACTGGGAGGCAAGATGTCTGCCAGATGGCGTAACGCCCACTTTCAACACTTGCCACAACAATGGCGCGCAAATATTTGCGGGACCCAAAGCCAAAGCCAAAGCTGGAGCCAGAGGTAAAGCTGAAGCTGGAGCTGGAGCCACAGCAGTCAGGAGATCAATGAGCGAATGTCTGACTGGCTGACTACCTGGCAGCCTCAATTTGAAATCCAATAAAATTTAATTGGAAACTTCATCACGGGTGCGAAAATTCACACTTGGCCACAGATCTGGCTAGGTGGCTAGATTGTTAGGCTAGGCCAGACCAGACCAGGGCAGGGAGCAGTCATGGGCACGACTTGGCTGCCGTTTGCCGTAAATCTCATGCACCTGGCGGCGACTATAGATTCCAGCTCCAACTCCGGCTCACAACCACAACTCCAACTCCGACTCTGACTCTGACTCTGACTCCAACTGCGACTTCTACTCTGGAGTTTTGAGTTTAAGTTCGAGTCCACAGCGCATCGCGATAAGGAAATATTTTTTCATATGAAACCGCTGCGCATGCGCCGTCTGAATGCTCCGTTTCGTTCCGTTATTGGCCATGGCTCTATGGCAAATTTATGCTTTTCCTTTAGCCATGCCATATCTTGTGGCATTGTCGACATTAATCGCTTTGTTGCGCCAAAAAGTATAACATGAAATTGGATTGATTTATGTTATAATTACAAAAGCTGGCGCATATAGCTGGAAAGGTGCAACAACAACAACAACAATACAAATAATGATGGTAAGTGAGTTGATAGCCAGAAGACTGTAGACTGTAAACTATGACTATAGGCTGTAGACTATAGACTATAGACTGTGAGCCTTCTTAAAGTGTTGGCCAAAAGTCATTAAGATGCCAAACTTGACTGGCAGCAGGGAAAGGCTGAATAAACCATCAACCAGTGTACTCGATACTCGATACTTGTGTATCCTTTAGTACAACGTATTGAAAGCAAATGGATAAATGATTTGATTTCGAGCTCGATTAAAGTACTTGCTATCTATTCATTAAACGCTGCATTCCATGCTCCTAGACTCTACGGTTCGTAGTTGCAAATAAAACACGCGGTGATTGCAATTGCATTATATAACTGTAGGATTTTGATAGCTCTGGCAGATTGACAACACTCTACCAGAGAGGAAGCCAAAGCGTTGTGCCATTTTAATAGGTCTAACCAAAAAGCAATGTTATAAAGTCTTCAGTGTTCATATTTTGCGGTCTACCATCTGAGTGTTTAGCCAAGGTGCGATACCGGATAACTGTTCTCCTCAATGAACTCCCACCAATCGTTCTCGTAGCCCTCACGCACATGGCAGAGGAGGACGGTGCGTCTCTTTCGACAATAGTGGGATAGGTCGAGGACCTTTTGCTTAACTTCATAGAGATTCTGAACGGTTATCTCGCGTTCCAGACACTCTGAGATCTTCTCCGTGGCCATTTCCATGTCGCGCTGATTGTCCTCGAAGATGATTTTCTGATTGTTGTTGCACAGATAGAAGGCAAACACATAGCTGTACATGAGTGTGGCACGACACTGGCATAAAACATCGACGGCCTCCTTAAGGAACTGCACCTCGATCCAGCTCATATTATCCTGCATATCGATCATCTTGGCCTGGACATTCGCATATAGCTTGTTCTCCATCCGCATGCTCATCATGTGATTCATATATCGATTATAGTAGTGCAAATAACGAGCCATCGACGAACGGTAACGCTCCTGTGCCTGCCTCGCCTGTTTACCCTCCTCCTGATCGAACCGGTTGCAACTATACCAGGACGAACCATGCGGCTCCCACGAGCCGAGGCACACCCAACAGAAGTCATAGCGACACGAGGGATTCTTACAGACCATATGATTGCAGCCGCCATCCTTCTCAATGGTCACGTTACATTTGGGGCACTCCTTGGTATGCTGCGCTATCCAGTTCGAGGTCTCCGAATCCTCGCTGTTCTTCTTGAGCCACTTCTTCAGCCAGGCACAGCTCACAGGCTCGTGCCAGTTCTCCCCACAGCCAAAGCAGAACTCATGGCCACACGCACAGCGCACAGCACGTGGCTCACAGTAGCTGGCTTTGATGGCATGGGTGCAGCTGGGCGCGGGGCACCAACGCATTAGGGAGTTGCACTCGACGAAGGTGTTGGTGATCAGCTGTTGGTAGCGTGCAATTACATCGGGACTGTCGGCGAGCTTAACGAATGATACATCATCGACTAGGATATCACAGTCGGTGGCGGGACAGGCGATGCTGGCGGCCAATCCCTCGCTGCAAGTCTTATTGGCCAAATATTGTTTCCAGCAGGTGGCACAGAAGTCGTGGCCACAGGCCAGACCCATCAGCTCATCGCAGGGGCAGTAGCAAATGCCGCAGAGCTTCTCTTGGCCACACTCAATTGGCACAGACTTCAGATTAAGATTGGAGGGTGTGGCAAATGGATTCACAACATGGGCGCGCTGGAAGAACTCCTGTTGACTGCTCTCAAAGTACCTCTCGAATAGTGTTTCCTTGTCCCATTTGTAATGATTCAATATGATACGGGTGACCTGCGGCGACAGATGCAGCACATTGTTCACCTCATCGATAATGTTGCGCTGGTCCTGGATTATCTGATCCGCCGTGAGAACCGTGTAGACAAACTCATCGACATCGACGCTGCGCTTGGGACGCACAGGTAGATCAATTTCCGTACAGGTGTCCTCATCGCTCTCCACACACGTCATGAACGAGGTTGGACTGTTTATGGAACGATGCGAATCCCCGTGATCTTCGTCCGAGTAGTCGTCGTCGGAGCTCATATTCGAATGGAAGGAATAAGGAAAACGTTTCAATCACACATATAGCGGATCCTCGATTAACTTTGATACAGTTGATAAAACAAACCACCTTTTTTTATTTCTCTGGACGAAATCTTCAATCGATCTCAAGTCTCGGTCTCGGTCTCTGCTTCTGGTAAGTCTGGTTAGCTACTACTGATTGTCATCGGCTTGGGTTAACTGCAACATTCGTCGTTGGCTGCCACAAACTATTTTCAGAGTTGCTTGTAATATTAAACAGAAATAATAAAACGAAATGTTGTGAGCTCTTCGTATTTCTACTGAAGACTGAACTCTAGGCAGGCAGTTTTTATTTTGGTTTTTCAAATTTGATTTATTTTCCCAGGCATATTTCAATTTCATTGCATACAATTTATATATAAAAGACTATACCCATTGATGATACTATATATATAATATATATATATAGTTGGATAATGCTTTCGGTTTCTGTAGAAGTTTTCTTTCAATCGGTTTTATGAAAGCTGTTGAAAGTTTACATCTGGTATAGACTTAGTCAAGGAGCTCTTAGTACGAATTTCGAATAAAAAATCCATGGTTCTGACTACTATTTGGGAAAGGGAGGGGCAGGGGACCTCTTACAGTTTACACTTTACACACAGAGCACATCAGAATGCATTGAATCAACTTTTCACTAAGCTTCACTCGGAACAAAACACAGCAAAAAGAAGCAGCAGCAGCGCCTAAAAGCTTTTGGCATATTCCATACTCGGAGTAGCATAACCATAACCCCTTCATTTTAGACCAGACCGAGGAGAGAACAAAGCAATGTCTCAAGTGGCAAGGGTAAGGCACAAAAATTGCGATAACAGCAACAACAATAATAAAAAGCGATATAAAAAGTACAGTGCAGTCCACACACACACACACACACACACACACACACACACAGAGAGAGAATCTACACACAACCAGGCGAATGAGTATGCGAAATGAAAGTGAACGAGCGCACAAGGATAATGGCGATTGGCGGTGTGGGTAATGAGTGTGCATAATGCATATGCAGCAGGAGCAGCACCAGGAGCAGCAGCTGGAGGAGGAGGAGTAGCAGGAGGAGCAGCCATACCCATTGAATGTGGCGAATGCCGCGAATGGATTCAATCTGCCGTGTGCTGCATATGCACATACAACAAATACAAATAAATATATATGTATATATATTCTGATTGTGTGTGTGTGTGTGTGTGTGTTTATGTGCACTCATGTTCTATGCTGCTTTTTAAAACAAAAGCCGCCTGCTAACCCGCCAAAAGCAGCAGCTAACAGCAGCAGCAGCAGCAGCGGCAGCAGCAGCAGTCGCAGTCAGCAACAAAAAAGCATTTGAAATAAAAAATGCAAAGTCGCCAAAAAGCAGCAGCAGCAACAACAACAATCAGAACAACAACAACAACAGCAAAGCAACATCAGCGGCAGCCACAAATCCCTTTCATCAGCATAGAGTCTGGGGCAGAATCCAGAGAGGCTGAGAACCCTTTCCAGCTGCTTTTCAAGTCTCAGCCAAATTACAAGAAATCCTTTCGTGCGCGTGAATGCTTTGGGAAAATAAAAAAAAAAGAGAAAAAAGAATTACAAAAAAAAAATGGAACGAAAAACGAAGCAAACGCCGGGCAAAGAAATACGGAAAAGGAAATAATTTGACCATTTGCAGCAAATGCACAAAAACAGCCGGCAAATGACAACAAAAGGCAGTCAGCCACATTGCCACAAGACTGAGGAGTGCTGAGGGCGGTGGGCGGTGGGCGGTGAGTGGTTGGGAGGTGGAAAGTGGGCGATGGGCTGTGTGTGCTTTGGACTGTGCGCTGGCTGGAAAGGGCGCAGAAGGAGGAGCTGCTGCTGCTGCTGCCGCTGGAGTATGTCATGTCATGTGTGGGCGGTTTTGGGTCGTTTTAAGCATTACAAGAATTTCTACGCTGCCGATGCAAATGAGGACGCGCCACTTGTTGGCCACGACTTTTTATCATTGACAATCGGGCTCAGAGTCAGGCTCAGGCTCAGGCTGAGGCTGAGGCCAGGCTCAATGGTTGTGGCTGTCTTTTTGGCTGTTTGTGTGCTTGGCTTTGGCTACAGCTTCGGCTTCGGCCACGTCCGGCATTTGCTGATGGTCAGCAACGATGGCCAAGTTCATGGCCCTGACGTGACCACGCCACGCCATGCCATGCCATACGATGCCATACGATGCCATACGATGCGATGCCATGCCATGCCAAATGGCCAAACCTGCCTCCATGCTGATGACGATGACGACGATGACGATGACGACGATGATGATGATGATGATGATGATGATGATGCCACTTGGCTGATAGGCCAACTCAGCGAACGTCGTCGCATTTTTCTGCGCCTACTTTGGCACACAACTATTTGCGGTAAATTTTCTTGAGAATTTTTTTTTCGTTTCAGCTGGTTCGGCATGACTTGCCGCAGTTGCCTCAAGTGCCGCCTCCCTGTCAACGTTTCTGCCAGCAACTCTATAGAAACTGTTGCTGCCGCTGTTGCTGCCGCTGTCGCTGCTGTCTCTGCCACAGCAGCGTCCAGCTGATTAAGTTGAGTCAGTTAGTGTTGGCTTCTAAGGATGTTCGCTTAAATCTCATGTAAATTAGTCAGTTAATTACAAGACCTTGCACACACACACACACACATAATAGTATAGAACTGTATCTGAACAGAATCTGAACGGATGTGTGCTGATCGCGGCGATAAATGCGCCACATCGCATTATAATTACCGTCCATTGTGTGTGTAGTCAATTTTGAAATGCTTTTTTTTTTATGTGGCTGCGCAAAATTAGCTGGAAATCAACGAGCATGAAGCGCCACACACACAACACACACACACAGGCACAACAAAACAGAACACAACACAACACACAATGAGCATAACACAAGTGGAAGAAAATCAACGCTCGGAACTAATTTGATTTTGATGCGACTCTTAAAATTATATAGAAATCATAGAAATGACTTAGTTTTGAGCTGAGATCCAAGATGAGTTATTACACTAACGGTTCCTATAGACAATAATATATATTTTATGCTCCATTCCGTTTCGTTTGCTTCTGTTTAATTTTGTTTTGTTTTGTTTTGTTTTGTGTTCTGACCTTGAGGTACGCTCAGCTGAGACTTAGCGGGTTTTGGGTTCCGGTAGCTAAAGCTCTATAGCTCTATAGCTGTTTCTGTAGCCTAGGCGCCGTTTCATATAATTAAAAAATTAATTTTAGATTTTAGCGTTGTGTCAGAGATTTATTATACTTCAGCTTTTAGTCCAGACTTTAAATTGCAATTAAATCTGATGCGATCATTTATCAAAATATATATACATAATCTTAACTTAATCTTTAATTGAACAGATTCCTTACGTTATCTGCTTAATATTTTCCTTCAATTTCTGTGATCACTTTTGATTATCATCCCATTTGCGAGTCTGTTTTGGCTGCTTTTTGAAGTCGAAGTCAAACCTTTGTCAAATTTTCTTTGATACAATCCCCATTACTTGTGCTACCCCTAAGGCAATGTGACAGAGACATGACTCTCCTCCCACCCACTGCCCACCCACTGTCAACACTTCCAATCAAATGCCAACAATGCTACCCGAAAAAAAAGATGGAAAAAAGGAAAAAAAATCAATGCGACACAAGCAGAAAAACTTTTGGTGTGAAGAAAAGTGAAAGTGCCCCTTTAGATCCACACACACACACGCACGCACACATGTACGTTAGCAACCCCCAAAAGAGTGTAGAAACAAGAAGCACACACACACCCCACATATGATATGCATGCTTATATCCATCTCCCTCTCACTCACCCATAGGCCATCTCGCTTACGCTATTCTTAGTATGTTGCGCGGCCTTTGCCTTTGATATTTAAGCATTTCCGCCATCTTGCAGATGGTACGGGGGCCACTCGTATACGTATACGTATACGGTATAGCACATACGATTAGTACGAATGTGATGTATACTATATATATATATATAGTATAGTGTATATAGTGTGTATGTGATACAAGTAAGTATAGTGCATAAGAAAGTGCGTTAAGAGGCAAAAGCAAAAGTACGCCACTTCAAAAGCGAAACAGTTTTTCGTATGAAATGGCAAATCGGTTTTGGCCCTGGCTCACATGTTAGTTTTGGCCAGACTTCAAAGCGGGTTTTGCATTTCGCCAATATTCTCGCGCTTTTGCGGCTTCCTTCGACAGTGGCAGCGGCTTCAGCTTTTGAGGCATGTCTCCACCTCCACCTCCAGCTCCGTCTCCGTCTCCTCCTCCGGCTGGGACACTGACTTCGCTGGGATATAGACATGGATATGGAAACCACATGGAATTATTTCAGTTACGACTTTCAGCAGTGAAAGTTCTACTAAGTATAAGTATAAGTATAAGTATATACTGGAATTTCGCGTGTTTAGTTGACATTTAGCCGGCTTGACATGTTCACACTCACATATAAAGGGCGGCTACCTTTTTATGTGCCCTGTAATTATGGAAAAGAGCTTATTATGGAGGGTAACATATTTTTTCTCTGTTTTATTCTTTTTATTTCTTGTGTTTTTTTTTTTGGTAATTCGAGTTGAAGGTGCGGCTGACTTCATTAACGGCATAAGAGTCGAGCACAGAATATAAAGATCTATCTGTCTATCAAGTATTTAGCATCTTCTGCGGAAATCCTTTAAACATTTCACGTTGCATTCAAATTTGAGCCGTTGATTATAGGGAATTCATTTGTCGCGTTTTCTTGGCTTATTTGGTTAATTCTTTCTTGACGGCCTTTAATTGTTTCTCGTCTGGCATGTCTCTGCTTCTCTCACTACTCTCTTTGTGTGTGTGTGTGTGTATTTCTAATGCATGTCACGTGACAAAATTGTATAATTTCCAAACGGGGCAGCGGGCCGCACGTCGCCCATTGTGACATTTCCGGTTAATTTGGCGCCAGCTCAGCCGGGACTGCCTTTTGCCTGTGACCGGGACTGCTGACCGCGTATCGGTGATCGGGTAACGTGTAGGGGTTACTACTTGAAGGGGGGATGGGTGGGTTGTTAATCCGAGGTACCAGGGATTGGTCACTGTGACAGCGACTCTCAGGCTACCACACATTTTTGACACTTGGCCAAGCAAATCTTAAGAAAATTATACAGAAAAAGAAACGAAAAACACAAAAACAAAAACTGAAACTGAAACAGACCTTTCCCTTTCCCTTTTGAGTGGTGTTGTTAGTGGTGGCGGTGGCGGCGGTGGTGTTGCTGCAAAATGCAATTACCTTTCCCTCTAGTTAGCCGTAAAGTAACTCGACAAAGTCGTAACTTACTTTTCCTTTCATTTTGTGCCCACAAGCGAACAGCAAACGGCAAACGGCAAACGCAAAGATCAATGCCAGTTGGAGTCAGTTGGTCGGAGAGCCAGAAATTAGTAAGTGCAACTAAGCAACCAGAGCGCCCACTCGCAAGCCACTCACCTGGTGGTGCTGCTGTTGGTAGTGGGGCAGCCCTCCCTCTCCCTCTATCTCTCTCTCTCTCTCTCTCACTCACTCTCTTGGAGGGGGAGCAACAGCAGCAGCAGCAGCAGCAGCAGCTATGCCATGAGTAACTGACATTAATTCAAATTGTTAATTCATGCCTGTCACGCTTTGGTACAGCGGTGTCCCCACAACATTTCCTATAGACCCGGCTACAACCACTGTGGTTCGCCTCTCTGTGTGTGGTGATTGTGTTGACGGCTACAGCTTGTTGTTGTTACTGTCGCTGTCGCTGTTGCTGTTGCTGTTGCTGTTGTTAATCTCGTTGTTGTTGTTGTTGTTGCTGCTAATCCAGATCAGTGACCAGTTCCACTTAGTAAGTACAATGCTAGGGGGCGACCCGACTCAGCTCCAAAAAAAAAGAGAGAAAAAAACTGGGGCCCCTAAGTCAATAAGAAGTTAATTTAATTATGCGACTTCAACTTAATTACGACTACAGCCAAGGCTCACACAGTTCGAGTGCCTCCTTCTTTCCGGCCATTTCAGTTTCAGCCGAGTTTCATTTTCAGTTGCAATGGAAAAACAGCAAGAAAAACTCAAATAAAAATAGAGTTAAGCACATTCTTCGTTTTCACTGTTCGTTTTGGCTATCGATATTGGTATCGCTATCGCTATCGGTATCGATATCAGTATAGGTTTCTATGCGAGACAAGTACGAAATGAAAGTTGTTTCTAGAAGTTGTTTCTTGCTTGTTGTTGTTGTTTTTTCTACTATTTTTTATTCTTACAACAACAATTAAATTGCAACTGCTGCGATTTTGTTGTTGTAACGCAAAACTTGGTCTTGTGGTATTTTGGCAGCTGCCTCTGTGACTTGACGTCATACTACTATTTCTATGAGAATTCTACAGCTTACTTAATAAGATATCTATGCATATATATATATATATATATATGCATACATATGTATATATTTCTATCTATTTATTGATTGCTATTTGCAGCCAGGCAATTTATGTGCACGGCTCGACTTTTTTAATAACATTTTAAATGCCATGGCATTTATTACCATATTTTGCCAGTCATGTTTTTCATTTTATAACTTTATAAAGCGCGCGAAAATATATATATATACATATGTATATCTCTCTATATATATATATATAAAGATAGATAGATAGATATAACTGTGTCATTGCATAAACTTTATAATTGCAACGTTTAGAGACAATAATACGAGTAATCGTACGAGCCAAATGACTCAATTCTGCGTTGACTATGACATTTATATGAATTATATTATTATTTATTACCAAAATACTGCATGTATATGCTGTTAAACGATAGTTTTTCTTAACAGTTTATAAACTTTATTTCACAATTTTACGATACTAAATCAATTTAAGTTTAGCTTAGGAAGTTTTCAACAATAGCTCCATCAATCGGCAATCACAAATTGATTCATTCTGGCCTAATATACATATAAAACAACTCCCATAAAACGTATTTATTGTCAGGGGGAAGAACAATTTGAACAAAATTTATGAATTATTGGCAATCATCGAGGTGCTTTGCACTTTAATGTGCTTTCAAAGTTCTAGTTGTGCCGTTACTAATCGGCTTAAGCGAGTTCCCATGTTACGTAACAATTTCACTAAGAGACCCTCCATTTAATCTAGTTGTAATTATCCTTAATCCTGTCGCAGCTTTTATGTGCTTTTAAAGCTCAACTGACAGTTCGTATATGTAAAGCTCTATCTGAGTCTTAAGTAATCATTTTAACTGAGTTCCAATGCTACATCAAATTTTCAGTAAGATACTCTCCATTTAATCTACTTGTAGCTACTTAATCCTGGCGAAGCTTCCATGTGCTTTTAAAGCTCAACTGACAGTTCGTATATGTAAAGCTCTATCTGAGTCTTAAGTAATCATTTTAACTGAGTTCCAATGCTACATCAAATTTTCAGTAAGATACTCTCCATTTAATCTAGTTGTAGCTACCTAATCCTGGCGAAGCTTCCATGTGCTTTCACAGCTCAACTGACAGATCGTATATGTAACCAAGCCTAAGCGTAGGTATTTATTCCTCAATATACAGTATAGTAAAGCTTTTAAGTGCTTTCAAAGGTCTATCTGTGCCTGAATCTTAACTGGCCTAATCCAGTTGCAAATTACATGAAACTGTAAGTAAGGTATTCCCTTTCCAATTTAGCAGTAGATACTTAATCTTGTCAAAGCTTTCATGTGCTTTAAAAGCTCACTTGACAGCTCGTATATCCTGTTCTCACAACTTCCCTTGTGTTTTTTCAATCAAATAGTTGTAGTTACTTAATCCTGTATATTTTATACGGTAAAACTTTAATGTACTTTACAAGCTCGTTTAATTTTTCATGTTTTTTTCTTATTTATCCTCACACTTCAACCTAGTTGTTCAGTCTTTTTGCAGTGACAACTTTAATGTGCTTTGAAAGCTCTGCTGAGATATGCTCGTTAGCTCGTCTGTCGAGTTTTTAAGATTCTGTAAAAGTCGCCGTATTAGCACTTATCCTGAAGAACTTGTCCACGTCATCGGGTTTCTCGTCACTTTAAAATTCCCATCTATGGCATTTTTATTCCATTCAACCCTGTGCTTTTATGTGTGTGTGTGTATGTATGTGTAGGTAGGAGAGCTCGTATAGCCTCCACTCTCAATTTTTTGCCCTTTTTGCTAATTAGCAACAAGGCCCAGCCCCCAATGGCAAACATCATTGCAATCAGTCAAGAAACTGCACGCCACTTGATAATGAGCATGAAGGCGAGGCAGAAGGTGGAAGGCAGAAGGCAGAAGGCAGAAGGCAGAAGACAGAGGAACAGATTGCAATGCATATGTATAAAAAGGAAAGAGGAAAGGGAGCGGAGAAGAGAAGGGAAGGGAAGGGCACAAGAAAAACCCTTCAACCAATAAATGCAACGCTGTGCACAGCAAGCTAAATGAAGTGTAGGCTCAAGTAAAATACAAAAAGTACAGAAAAAATCTGGAAAAAATGCATATTTTTAACCCGAACCAAAGTGAAAAAAAATGAAAAAATTTGTGTACACACATACAGAGAGAAAAAGGATAACCAGGCGGCAGTACCCAATTGCCATTGCTGTACCCAACAGCCTCTGTCCTGCTGATGATGACGCAGCTTGCAGTACGCAGCTCTCAGCTCTCAGCTTCTGCCTGACTGAGGCACAAGTACAGCAGGCAGCACTTGAAAATGAATTTATGCTTCATGCATGATACATCATCATCATCTGCAGCAGCAGCAGTGGCAGCAGCAGTGGCAGCAATGGTAGCAGTGGCAGCATCCCTACCACAATTCGGTAATGGAATTGTATGGGGCAAGCGCTTGAATGGCTGCCAGCAAGCACGCATGACGCCCAGCTCAGCTCCCTGGCTCGGTATGAATACCCCCGGCTGCTACTACCCTATGCCATTGTCATCATGAGTGTCGTGATATCCCAGGCACAGTTACAGGCTCAGGCTCAGCCTGATACTGATTCGGAGTCTCAGTCTAAAGGCTGAGGCTGAGGCTGAGGCACTTGCAGCATGTAATGCCTGGCCATAAGTGTTGCTACGTGCTCAAAAGCGTTTCATATTAATACGTCAGACAGCGATTGTTGATGGCATATTCCATGACTGCTGCTGCTGCTGCTGTTGGTGTTGTTGGTGTTGCTGTTGGTGCCTGCCGATGTTCTATGGTGACTGTGCAAGCAATCAAGTCATGTGATCCCCCTATTTAAGCGAGGGTAGAAAGTGACTTTAGCGCTAGCCCGAAATAACAAACACTCGTGTGTATCACACACACACACACACACACACACACACACACACACACACACAGAACTACCCATACTTGCATGAATAACATGAACAACATCTTGGCACTGCATTCATATTCATTGCATATTCATATGACAGCTTGCCTCT
Source organism: Hirtodrosophila trivittata (assembly GCA_035045065.1). NCBI lineage: Eukaryota > Metazoa > Arthropoda > Insecta > Diptera > Drosophilidae > Hirtodrosophila > Hirtodrosophila trivittata. The sequence goes on from JAWNNK010000816.1 coordinate 6,597,615, forward strand.
CACAGCAACTCCTCCTCTTATACACACACACACACACACAGACAGCTACTACTACTACCACTAGCACTAGCTGAACCTAAAACCCTTCTCAATGCTCAGCCAAGTTTGTTGACTTTTCATTTTGTTTGGCTGGCTGGAAAATTCATTGCGCCTTGTTTACTTTTAGCGCTTCGCATGCTCAAAACAAAACGCTTTTCACTTGCTTGGCATCCATGGCGTATGAATAATTTAGTGAGTCATTAAAAACGACCCAACGAGTCCTCTCCTCTCAAAAGCTATGATTGTTATGACACTTTTCATTTCGCTCACTCAATGTCACCCCAAAGACTACATTGATATAGCACAAAGCAAACCAACCAATCCCAATCCCAATCCCAATCTCAATCTAAAACTGAATCCCAATCCGAGTCCCAATCCCAAACTGAAAACCAAAACTTAGCGGCATTTCACAACTAACTCAACACTGGCATTTGCGGCAAGCAAATATGAAAACTATTGTCTTGGCCAAGACTCTGACTCTTGGTCTTGGACCTGCTATTGACTTTGCTTTTTTGGCTTTCGGTTTTGGCTTTGGCATTGGCTTTGGCTTCGGCTTCGGCTTCGGTATGGGGGTTTACCTTTCAGACACCTTGTTCGACGCGCCCACTCAAATAATTTCACTAATTGCAGTTGCCTCCGCTCTGCGTTGTCTGTGAGTTGGGGGAGTTTCATTTTTAGCGGTTTTTTAACTAGCAATTTGGCAGTTATTTCTCAGACAAAAAAGAAATTTCTAAACAGTTTTCCCTGCGCTACCCTAAAAAGAGCATCTGGATTTCAAAAGACCGTTTGACTTGCTCAGTAATAATATATATATAAGAGTTCAATTATTCCCTTTGTTTGTCTGTCACCTGTTTCCATTTAATGACAAACTTAAGGCAACGTTTTACCTGAGTACATAGCATAAATAAAGTGTATAAGCCTTGTGCCTTTACAGCATATACCCAAAGTCTATGTTATTCGATACCACATCTTAGCCATAAGTCAGTACTTGCCCCCTTCTCATCTGTTTCATGTTAAGTCTGCACAAATTGCTGCCTTTTGCCAGACCTCTGACGAGAGAGAAAGGGAGCGGAGAGCTGAAGCCAAGGAAAGGTGTTGCTTTGTTAGCAAATTTCATTATTTTAGCTTAAGCCGCACACACACACACAGACATTGGCACTGTATTTGTGTGTGCTAGGTATGTGCACACATGCCATTTATAGCCAGGGATTAAAAGTCAAATCCTTTTGTTTAAGTGCCAAAATTAATTTGCATTTGACATGCAATGGGCCAGGGCCAAAAACATGTTGCCAGACATAGACGCTTCTCCTACCAAAGCGAATACCCTCCACAATGTTCACCACTCTTCATAATCTACGGCTTCTCGTCTTGGGAGGCTACGTTGCTACTTAAATTCAAAAAGTGGCCAAGTCACCAAAAATATGCCCAATACATGTACTATACATATATATATATGTATATATTATATATATATATATATATAATGCAATTGAATGCAAAAATCTTACTAATCCGTTGATTGCACTTAATTGAGTTGGCCATAAACGGGCAGGCGGAACGAGTAACGTTCACCGAGAGCCAAATATAATCAAATACCAATTTAAATTAACTCAACAGCAATTTAAGCCAACAAAAACAACAACAACGACCACAACAACGGCAACAACAACAACCACAACAACGGCAACTTCGACTATTGGCAGAAAAATTAAATTAGTGCAAAAATGTAAACATGTTGTATGTTGTATGTGTTGAATGTGGACAACGAGGAAGGCGACTTGGACATGTAAATGACGCCCGGCACCAGCCCCAAAACATGTTGACTGCATGTAAAGTGGACAGCGTTGGTCGGCTTTGGCCTAGAACGGGCCAAGACAGGCCAAGACGGGCCAAAGCCAGGCCAAGACAGGCCATGCTAGGCCAAAGCCAGGCCAGATTAGACCTAGCCAGATTCTGATACAGATTCAGAGATGCAGAGCTTCAGAGCAATCGTTAAGCAATTTGCCAATCTTTGCATCAACCAGAGGCAGAGACACCAGCAGAGGCAGCAGCAGAGGTAGCAGCAGAGGCAGCAGCAGAGGCAGCAACAGAGACTGAGACAGAGGCGTCTCCAAGTTGGCGGCTTATTAATATTTTGTTTATATACAAAGCGCATGCAGTCGAGTGGCTTCGAACCAGATTGGCTTTTGGAACTGACTTGGCTTGGCTCTGAGCCTGGGCTGTGGTCAATTCCCGAAAAAAAGTATCACATTTCAATTGAGTCTGGTAACATTGTTGTGCCTAAATTCATGTTAGTTCCATGGAATTATGATATTTTATGGGTAATTTGAAACGCTTTTAATTGGCGCCTACCTATGCCGCCCACTTCACCTAACCAGTTGATCTACCCCCCTGCCTCTCTCTCTGTCTCTCCTTCTACCTTTCTCACTCTTTCGGTGTGTCTCTCTGCAGAATTGCTCAACATGCACGTAATTTGATGCTTAGCGAATTTGAAATTTTATACAAAAATGTGCGCCATAAGAAGCAGTAAATTTTTTTCGACTTACCGCTGTAAGAGTGGCGAGAGGAGTGTGAGAGAGAGAGAGAGGGAGAGAGGGGAAAAGAGTAGCACAGAGAAGTCGTGCCATAACAACAACAACAACAGCAACGAGAATAAAAAAAAATTATTTGGAAAATAAAAGAAAAAGAAACTTGGCAGACAGGAAACTTAAGTTTTTTGTTACCTACGCTGACTTGTGATATGGCAAACCTGACTAACGGCATTAAATATTTTTGTTTACCCTTCGAACCGCATGGATTAGCCCCAACAGACAGCGAGAGAGAGGGAGAGTAAGAGGGGGAGAGTGGGGGACCAGAAGGCGCCGCATTCTTATCGCGACAAATTAATCAGCTTAATCCGTCGAAAACTTGCCAAGTTTTGCATGGGTGGAGTAGGCATCCATCCATCCCATCCCATCCCTCAATCCTTGATCCTGCTCCTCCTCCTCCTGCTGCTCGATCCTCCTGTTGGGTAGTCGACTGCCTTCATAGATAAGCGAAATGTTTGCAAGTTATTGTTGTTGCAACAGTTGCTGCTATTGTTGCTACCGCTGTGTGTGCAACATGCAACGTTCACATGTTAACTCTGCCCAGGATAGAGTATAGAGTATGGAGGTAATAACGGCTCTAGCTCTGGCCGCACCCATCCCCCCGAGAACTTGGCGTGTTTTGCCGGATTAATGCGCGTTGCTTGAGGGTGTAATGCATATAATCTAATAAGCAGGTGGTGAACTTGCTAAAGCACCTGATGGATTTCCTCGTGTGCATCTGTAATGGCCAAAGTTTCCAATTGCATTAGAAGCCTGCATAAATAACGGCGAAATAACAGCAAGGATAACAAGGACGATTACCACATTGTCATGGGAGGAGTTCACTTATTGAACAGACCTAAAACCCACAAAAGATCTTCATTTCAGATACTAAAAGCAAACACTACACGTACTGCTATTCTTCTGAACAATATGCTTTTATATACAAGACATCTGTATGTATATAAAACTGTACTTGTGACAAGCAATAAAAGCTATAAACGGAATATATATCTGTACTGAAAAATCAGATCTTAATCGAGATTGTATAGAAGGTTTTATATGCAAAGCAATCAAATTGGAGTTGAAGTATTTTCATATAAAACTTACAATTGATGAGTTTGCTTATGGTATCTGAACAATACAGCAAAATGTTACCCCTAATAAGTGATATATATATATATATAAAGCTGGATCTAGAATATATATCACAAAGGTTTCTCTTTAAAGCTCTTTTCCGTTTGAAACATTTGAATTTAAGTGCAACTTCTATACCCAATTTCATTCCACGCTTCCATCCGATATATTTAAAGGATTTGAGGGGTAAATCCTATATATATAATATCATTTACAATCCATTTACTTTCACAGGGTTCGCTTTGAGTATCTCTTGTTTCTATTGTCTATCTGTGTTTTTCTTATTTTAGCAGAGATCCACTTTAAAAGCTTTGTTCCAAATCAATTTTCATATGAAAACTGTACAAAAAGAGAGTGAGAAACTGGGTGGAGGGGGAGGAAGGGAGCTATATAGAGTGTCGCGCAAAGGAAAAGTCGCGTTTTTGTCCTCTGTCGGTGGCATTTGAATGCATTTTGGGTTTGACAAACGCAATTGAACGGAATAAGAGCGTGTTGACTACAGACAAAAGTGGGTCCAGCACAGCAGCCGCAGTTGAAGCCGCAGCGAGAGCAGAGAGCTATTCAATTGTTACCACAGGCCGTGTCCAGCTACGACCACCAGAATACCCTAACCCAATCAGGCGCACACATCAACATTGCCATAGGCATCGGATTGGCGGTCTGTCGGTCTGTCGGTATGGCAGTATGGCGGTATGGCGGTCTAGTGGTCTGTCAGTTGGCCGGGTGCATAGTACATATTTGTGAAACTACTCAACATAATGGCCATAGAGTGCCATTCAGACGCACCAAACATGAGGCACAGCTCCGGATTGCGGGACACCGAGGTTGGAACAGAGGCGCAGCGGTGGTCATGACTAACAATAAACAAAACATTAAACTAATAGCGGAACATTGGGATGGGTTCACCAGCAGAGGGTGCAGCGTTCCAAGTGGTCAGGGTAGGGTGGGGCATGGCAGGGCGATAGCGGATTTCATTTTGAATACTATGCAAACTTTTTATGCCCACTTGTTTGTAATATTTTAAACAACTAACGGTGACTGAGGGGCAGAGATAGAGAGTCTGGTAGGATGGTCGGCTGGTCCGCTGGTCGGCTGGCAGATGCCACAGAGGCAGCAACCACTGGGCCAAAAACCACACTAAGCAGTGCGGAGGCCGTCAACGGGCATCGACAACATTCAACCAGGCAGAGTGGCTCATCAATGGAGGCAAATAAATAATGCAAACGGCAATTTGAGCCAGAGCGCGCAGGACGACGATGGCATTGTGTGGGTCTTGGGGGCATGGCGGACCATGTGGACCAGGACTGACTGTCCAGGCAGCCTGCTGCTCACACATTTGCCTGCATCTTTTGAGTCAAAGGAATGTGTTTCATGAATTTTAAATTGCATACCAAATTGCAAAAAGATTGATATCCAATCTCACGCAAGGCGGCGAACCTGCCAGCCTGCCAGCCGACCAGCCGACCAGCCGACCAGCCGACCGGCCACAGACAGGTTGCTATTCCAGTGGACAGTGGCCAGTGCCTGATGTTGTGGCTATGGCTATGGCTGTGGCTGTGGCTGCGGCTGTGGCTGCTGTTGTTGCAGGTGGGCGGCACAGGGAGGCGCACCCAACGAGAGACGTCTCTCAGCTAAAGCCACAGCCGCAGCAGCAGCAGCAGCAGCGGCCACTTGGCGACAACAAACATGCGACAACGCGTCCGCGTCTGGCCAGCCACTTTGACCATACGGGGCCAGACGAGGCCAGTTCGCATTGATTGGCATTGGTTCGATAGCCAGTCGGCTTCCCGCAGGCTATTTGCTGGCCTCTCCCCCCTCCAACCCTCAGCTCCACCTCCATCTGCTGTCCAGTTTGGCCTTCCGTGCAGAAGCTTGCGCACACATTTAAAATGTATGCCTTCCGTTTGCTCATTTCAAGCGTCGGAAAATTGTGATTTGTGACTTAATGTATTTATATAAGTCAACGTGGCGGGCAGCATAGGACAGGACAGTACAGTGGAGGAGGAGGAGCAGGAGGAGCAGGAGGAGAGTGGACAAGATAAGAGAGGACATGGATGATGCTGTATATGCAGCTGGTGGCAGCTATCCAATTGTCCAACTGTCCAACTGTCCAACTGTCCAACTGTCCAAGTGTCCAACTGTCCCATTGTCCCACTGTCCATCTGCTGCTGCTGCTGCAGTTGTACAAACTAATTTTATATGTAAGTGGTGTAAATATAATTTTCTGGACATGTCTGTCCCACTCTCTGGCAGCGATTGTGTGTGCCAGCCATTGGCATTAATTTGTAAAGGTTTTTACTCCTCTCTTTTCTTTCATTTCCCTCTTCTCTTCCCCTTCTCTTCCTCTCCTCTGCTCTGTTGCTTTTGATGCTTTTGAAATGGACAAATGCCAATATGTTGGCGTTGATGGTTGCCGCATCCAGTGTGATGACTGTGGGAAACTGCACCGACTGGAATGGGTTATTGTGGCAGTTGCGACCAGTTAACCGGAGAGTGACGTATGTTCCAATTAAAACTATGCACGAATTATTACGATTGACGACAACTAAATAAAGCCTTAAATCACTTAACAAACTCGATATAAAAACGATTATTTCAAATTAAAATTTTAAAATAGAATTAAAAATATAAATAAAAGTGTTTTCTTTAACGTTTCTGTTAGGGGTTAGTTACAGAACATGTTAAGCTAACATATTAAGCTCTTAACAGTCTGCTGTTAACTTAGTCTAATGCTGCCTATCTCTTCTGTTAAGAAATAACATTCAAGAACCACACACACACGTCTGTTAACTGAACGCAAACGATATGCATAGTTTTCTCTAAGCTGCTGTATGTTCATTAACAGTCTACTGTTAACTTACGCCAATTTTATCTAGCTTTTCTGTTTAGAAGTAACATTCATAGCACCAATTATAAGTCTGTTAACTTAACCTAAATGGATAATGCAGTTAGCAGTAAGATCCTATATGTTAGCTAACAGTGTTCTTGTAACTTACACACATGTCATTAACAGGTTGACTCATCTCTTTAAAGTATCCTCTGATAGCAGATATGAGCACAACAAAAGTTTATTTACAGACTTGTTAACTTAACAGCTTACTGTACGTAACTGTATGTTAACGAACACTGCTGTTAAATTACACTGTTAACTAGCTGCTTTGGTAAGCAACTACATTGAAGATACTTTTTGAATTCAAAGAGATCATTTACAGATCTGTTAACTTAATAAAAATACAATGTCCAGTTTGCTGCAAGCTGGTTTATGTTGATTAACATGTTCTGTTATTAATGATGTTCTGTTAACTGATCTTTTTCAATTATACTGTGAAACAACATTTCGGAAAAGTTTCGACTTCTGATAGATAGTTTATAGACCTGTTAACTATACACAAACATTATGTACAGTAACAGTATGTTAACTAAAAGTCTACTGTTCACTAACACTAATGTTATTAAACTGTGGTACAAGTTGTCAACAATTTTTCGGTTACACACTGTTTTCTGTAAGCTGCTGTATGTTAATTAACAGTCTGCTGTTAACTTGTACGTAAATTATTTAGCTATTGTGAATAGCTTGTAAAAGTTTTCTTTACTTTAAGATTTGTTTAACGTTTATCAGTTTAATTTACATCAATTAGAGCTCTGTTATCTTTACATAGATGTTATGCTCAGCAGAGTCTTCTGTTAATTGATTAACAGTTGTTTAACAACATAAGCATATGTTAAGAGAGTTTTTCTTATCAATAGATCTAATTATATATTCCTGAAGCATATCAAATTTGACGCTTATAAAGAAACTTTTCCTTTTGCAAGAGCTGCCAACTAATGATGTGAGATCTGCCATATAAGCCGACTAACACTTTGGTTTAAGCCGCATTCCGAAACATTGCCTAGCACTTGGCACTTGGCAGTTGGCAGTTGGCAGTTGGCAGTTGGCAGTTGTCAGTTGGTTATGAGTACGAGACTCAATATGCATAATTGTGTCTGCCAGGCATTACTAATTGATGTCCCGTTCTGGTCATGTCCAAACGGCAAACAGAAGCGCAAATCAATCAGCTAACAAGCCAAAGCAGTCAACGCAGCAACCAAAACCAAACAGCAATAACAACAACAGTAAGAGAGTAGGAGAGTAGGAGAGAAGGGGAGGGGGAGGAAGAGGAGCAACAACCTGAAGCGAAAAGTAAACATTATCGCTAAAATTGAATCTCGAAGTGAGACTTGGACTTGGACTGCTATCGAGGCCTACATGTATGGGCCATCATATTAATTATGTTTATAATTTGCACAGCGGTTAACACGCTCTATTAATTCCTGTTGGCTGCTTGGTTTGTTGCCTGTTTGCTGTTGGTTTGTTCACTTCTCCGTTTGTTGGCCGCAACTGGGCCTTGGGGCAGGCAGCGTTGCGTCCTCGTAGCCAGGCGGCGATAAGCACAAGCCGCAATTTACACACTTTATTAACGTATTAACGCATCAAGCACAAAAGTTAACCGCGCTGCTGTTGTTGGCCAAGTTTACAAAATAAAAAAAAACACTGTATATATATATATAAGTTAAATCAACCATCCACCGGATGTGCATTGCTGAGGATGGGGTGGCAGGGGGTGGTGTGGTGTGGTGGTGCAGCGCACGCTTAAATGCACTTCACTTCCTTTTATTGTAATTGCATTGTAATTGCAAAATAACGGTATTGCGACTCGAACAAATAACTCCCCTCTCTCTCTCTCTCTCTCCAGACGGTGGTCCTCTACTCACACTCACTCAGAGTCCATCTACCATCCTCTGAGCAGGCTGAACAATTTGTTCAGGCGCCGTGTAATATACACATTTGCTTTATAATATATTATAATCATGATTATATATGCATTGCATGCGATCTGCCGCGCCATAAATCGCACCCGAGCAGCTAAGGCAACTCCCCCACTATCCACTATCCGATTATACCACAATGCGTCCCATTTTGACTATTTGACTATTCGACTATTCGACTCTTTGACTATTCGTCTATCCGACTATCCGACCATTTGTATCTTGCCATGCATAATTCATTGCAGATCAATGGGCAGCGACGGAGACTGAGGCAGAGACTGCTGCGATTGCTGCCTGGCCACACAAAATGCTTGGCAAATATGTTCAAGGCTGGGGGCCAAAATGGCACAACTGGCTACCAAGTTTGGCTCGGACGGCGGCCACTTGCAAGATCGGGCTAAAAACGCAAAACGAAAAACGAACACTGAAAACTGAAAACAAAAACGTGCCAAGAACTATGCAAAAATTATGGCTCATAGCGCACTTGAATTGAGGATGGAGGATGGGGAATGGGGGATGGGGGATGGAGGATTGAGGCTGGAGGATGCTGAATGTACAATGTTCAATGTTGGGATATAGCCTGTACGCCCTCTCATCCGCTTACTGCCATGGCATTTAGCCACACTAAAGAGGTTTCAATTACGGCCACAACGGCTACCGGCTACCAGGCAGCCAACAAAGGCCCAAAGCCAGAGCTAGAGCCAAAGCCGTTACAGAGTCGGCCCGAATGGCCATCAAAGCGCTGCTGCAAAAATTACAGTAATTCACATCACTTAGACCGCATATTAATGGCCATCGAATGCTGTATTGGAGCAATGGACCATTGAAGTATGGACTATAGTATGTGCAACGTGTTGCAGGCAACAACATTTTTGCATCCATACGGCAGCTCGACCAGACCAGACCAGAACAGAACAGAACTGAACAGAGTAGTCCAGACCAGACACCATCGCCCTGCGGGCCACATAAATCGACTTAAAGTTCAGCTGAGACTGGAGATGGGGCAACGCCATCGATGTTACCGTTGATACGCACTCATCTTTAAAGTATATCTGGTATCTGGTAGTTAGGAGCTGCTGGAAACCAGGAAACATTGCTGCAAAATGCTGCAAGCTGCTGCTGTAATAGTATAAAGAATTTATTGGCTATATATCAGGCACGTGTGAAATCAGTTGATTTTCTCGACAACTGCACGGAATTATTATTATTATTATATATATATATCTATATATATATATGTATCTCTCCTTTGTTAAAGAAAACAATTTTAATCAATGCCTCGGTGAATGTTTTACATTTTAGCATGTTGACATGCCACGGCTGTCAACAGCTGACAGGCTACAGAGCTCTGTGGTGCAGTGGTGCTGTGGTGCTGTGGTGCCGTGGTGCAGCCTCCGCCGGCGACTCATTATGGCCCGTTGACGATGACCAACTTGGGCAAACGGAATGAGCTGCATAGTCAATGCAGGCGATGGATGGTCTTGCTCTTGCTCTTGCTCTTGGTCTCAAGACTCTGAACTGGACCTGGGACTGGGACTCTTAGGCTTAGATACTTGTGGTCAGTGTGCCGTTCCATTGGCAATACAAAGCGCGTTTCGATCGTTTGCTGCCTGCTTTGAAATTCCTAGAAAATGTGCACATTTCATCATCATTTTGAGACATGTGCTCCATTTCTGCGCTGCCTACCGGCTGCTGGTGCTCCTCTTGCTCTTGCTCCTTCTCCTTCTCCTGCTTCAGCTTCAGCTTCAGCTTCAGCTTCGGCTGCTGCCTTAACTGACTGACATAACTAAGTGAAGATGAATGCGCGTTGCCTGCAGCTCACAGATATCAATCATATTTGAGATACAGTAGCTCTCTGTGCGAGATGCTGCGACCAGTACTCAGCATCCAGTCCCGGAGTGGACCAGTTGCTGCCTTGGTGCCGTGCCATACCGTGCCATACCGTCTGCCATGGAGCTGCGCGCACCGGACCATAATTATATTATGTGGCATGAATTATTAGACCATATTGGAGATGGGCTAATGCGTTTCTGGGAAATGCGCTCCAGCCATACCAAGAGACCGGAGAGGCCTGAAAATGATATTGCCTTAATGATGGTAATGACTGCATTGGTGGCAGCTCCACTAGCTCCACCAGCTCCACCAGCTCCACCGGCTCCACTCCTTCTCCACAATCTTTGGCCGTTTTTGTAACGTGGCTCGCGCCCAAAATTGGTCAATGTTACGTTAATTAAATCAAAGTGTAGTTTGTGTGTTTAGAAAGAGAGATAGATACAGAGACAGACACAGCGAAGGGGCAGGGGGGAGGACTAACAGTAGTAGAAGGGGCAGGGGGGATAGCATGACAAATAGATACAAATGGCTATTGGCACGTACGTGTCGTTTGCCATTAGCCAGTGCGTCTGTTATGCGCAACACTTGACCAAAGACCAGCTTCGGGTATTCCATTGGAGTATTCCATCAGCTGGCGGCTTAGCAAACAGCCCGCTAGGGGGCGTGCCTGTTGCGTTACGCCCACAAATTACATGGAACCGTGACGAAGAAGTCATTTGCAGTCCGCAGTCCGCAGTCCTAAGGTACCCGTACCACAGCGAGAACTAAATTTGCATGTCTCGTGATAATGACAGAAGCTTCGTCTCCAACTCGCCACTTGCTACATGCCACTTGCCACTTGCCACTTGCCTCCAGCAGAAGTTCTGCTTCAACTTTGACTCAGAGCCCCGTTATGCATAATTAGATGCGTGCTGCATGTGTTTTATGGGCGTGGCACGCGTAACACTGTTGCCTATTTGATGTCCGCCACAGAATATGAATGAGACCGATTATCTATACTCTATAGAAGTGTGAGTCTAGGTCTGACTTCACAGCTTGAGTATTCGTTCTGGCACTCAACGCGCTCGAAGGCGGCACCAAATTGCATTATAATTATTCTCGGACCCAGCTAGGCAAACTTTATAAAGCATTGGTAGATATATATGATATATCTGTAGCCTATAATTATTGACAGAAGTGTGTGAAAAATAAGTCCTAAATGGGCTGTTCCAGTCTAGATTTTGCCCAGAAGGTGCGGAATCCATACAAATCATATATGCCATTATATATTTATGCGTTTCTCTTGTGCCTTTTCAAGTCGAACGTGACAGGGAAATTATAATTGTAATTGTAAAGGATTCATTTGAAAACGCGATTGCCATATGTGAGTAATTATTCCGTTTCCAAATGATTATACCTAAGGTATATCCGATCCGGGAAACAGGTTGCTTTTCCTCCACTGAAAAATTGATGGGAGAAAGTTTTCGATGCAAAGGGAAAACTTCTGATCGGAGTCGCAATTGACGTTCTTTGTCTATTTTCATTCAGTAAGTGGCACATACGAGAGAAGCAGTAGTTGGAGAGCAGCATCTCCGGTTGCTGGTGTTGCTGGTCAGCAACATTAAGAGGCATGCAACAGAGGCAGGGGCAAGATTCTTGTTGTTCACCTGTCAAGTGGAAGTCTGTTGGTTGCTCGTTTTCCTTTAGGCCGCAGGTTGACCTCTCTGTGGCAGCAATCAACAGCTACAAATGTGGCATGGTAGCATGGAAAATATTTATAAAATCCAACAATGCATTATCAAGCGGAAGTGCAATTATTCAACGTGCAACATTTTGCGGCAACTGGGCAAGTGGTCGCTTCTAGTGCTGCTGCTGCTGCGTATAAAACCAGCAATTTCTAGCGTCAGCAACAATAGCAACAACAACAATGTAGACAACAACAGCAACAGCAACGGCTACGACTACGGCAGCAACTGCTACGGCAGCAACAACAGGCCAAGGCTCTAATTAGTTTTGCAATTTCCACGCGTTCGCTGCAATTGCAAGGCCCCAACAACCGTCCGATTGTTGAAGCGGACAGACCCCGCTCCAAAGTTGGCCCAGTCTGTTGCTGCTGCTGTTGCTACTTAGCGTCAGCAACAGTTGAACAGCTCCCGGAGACCCTAGACAAATATGCAATTAACAGTAGCTACATAGCTGGTGCTTTTGTTTTTGCAGCATTTGTATCGAGGAAATCGAGGATTGAAATGCAGCAGCAAGAGTACAACAACAGGAGAGCAGCCAATCTGACAATCATGAAAATCAGAGCAACAATCTGCCACTTGGCCGCGTTGATTGCCGTCTCCCAAAAGTGGCGGGCAAATATTTAGACATATAATTTGTGGGCGTGGCCCAAAACGCTGGCAAATGCATGAAGTCATTGTACTGCTGCTACCCCCAAAAGAAAACAGAAAAAAACAGCAGTAGAATTGCGACTTCAATTGCTATGTAAACTACTCAAATGTAACTGACAACAGCAGCAGCAACAATAGCAGCAGCAGCAGCAGCAGCAACATCGACTTCGACATCGGTGGCAGGCATAAAAAGGTGCGTTTGCATTTCTAATGAACATGCTACGCACTTCCGCTTGCCATGCCACGCCACGCCATGCCACGCCATGAATGATGGTAGTCAATGGCCCAGCCCTGGTACCCTACGCCACATACATACAAGTATATGCTATACTCTATAGTAATATCAGGCTCGGTAGCTCGGTGTAGACTCCCAGTTCCGTGCCCAAGTCTATTGTGTCATATTTTGCAATGCCATAATTTTGAGTTGCCCGTTGGTTATGCGTGGCTGGAGCTGGATACAGGCCAGGGATTGAGGGAGTAAACGACAAGTCTAATAGGGTATGGGATCTCATTCTCATACTCATTCTCATTCTCATTCTCATTCTCATTCATTCATTCTCCCCCTTTCATCGCTAACTACATGTTACGAGTATAATTTTCTAACATAAATCTTTCATTATAATTGCCTTAAGTCAACCCACAGCCAGAGACAGAGAGACACAGACTCCATTTCAGCTGGCCATAATCAATTATCAGCATAATTAAAGAGACAGAAGTCGCGACGTCTACTTGGTCTCAGAGTACTCAGAGTATTTTATACGAGAGTACGAGTATCGGCCGCCACCCTCGATACTCGTACAAATTAATAAGCAGCAAAGCATGTTGCGATTACGGCAACAATTTACAAATTAGTGCCACATGAGGCACAAACGCACAACGGCTCAGCAATTAGGCGCCACTCGGTTTCTACTGTTCCCCTACCCCCCTCTCTTCTCACACTCCCCACCTTTCTCCTCTCTCCTAATCGTAACACCCGGACCGGGCAGCTCGATGACCCCCCAAACAGTCGGCAGCCACATAAATAAGGCGTCAGCATTAGCGCTGACATCGTCGCTTTGCTGACCCCTTTAAATGCTTTATCTATCTGCGCTGCAGACCCCTTCAGCTATGTCAAAGACTATGTAACAGACTTACAACCAGATCTTAACAGAATCTTCTTAACAGAAAGTTTCTGTGAGCAACGAAACTGCTTTTGAAATCGAATCTCCATAAATGTGTTTTTCCTCTATATTTAGATGTCACGTTTTGTAAACAAAAGAGCTTGTTGCACTATAGATAGAGTATTTGGAGTTTATTAGAGTGTCAATTGTGGATTTCCTACAGCGTATTCCGAGTCATAAAAATGACTTTACCATTTTAACGATGACACACCAATCAAATTTTAAATTGCCAACTGAAGCTGATAACATTAAGACTGAGGCTATATGGAATTGTAAGTCGACTGTAAAGGCTTTCAACACTTTCATAAAAATGCACACACACACGCACACCCTTTTTAACACACATCTATTTACACATGTCATTGACTTTGGCTGGGAGCGATGCGCATTACAATAATTTTTAATAGCTCATAAAATTTCATTGTCTAAAATAACAAAAACAAAAGGAAAGAAATGCAACATTTGTCAGCAATTAGACGCGGAATCAACAAATAAAATAATGTAATTTGTAGAATTCATTAGGCTGCTGGGATTCGGATTCGGATCGGGATTGGGATTGGGTATTGGTGCCCGCATCTGAACTTGCCCTCTTCCACCCGCTGCTGCTTCTTGTCGTAGGCGTCCGTCGCGTTTAATTGCAGGTTCAGTAACCTTTACACAGCGCAGCGGGCGACAGCGGTTATAGGCCCAGACCCAGTACCAGTTCCAGTTCCAGTCCTAGTCACAGACCCAGTTCCAGACCCAAGCCCAAGCCTAGGGTCGTTCGGTCAACCCTCATCATGTTCCCGGCATTCTTGCAACATGCGAAATCCCAACCGGAGCCCAACAAGCCTTCATGACATGCCTATTGCCATGTGTAGGAACGGGCAGCGTAGAGCGGCCACTGAGGAGGATTGAGGCAGGAGACGAGAGACGAGAGAGAAGCGAGGAGCGAGAAGAGCGACCAGCGCTGCTGACCAGCGGCCCGCGTCTAATGCGGAATGTCAAATGTCAAAATATATGGTGAAAATGTGTCAACTTTCTTATCTGATTTGGTCACGCTGCTACTTTATAACGCCAAATGTACGATTGTGTGTCAGTGTTGTTGTTGTTGTTGTTCTTTCAGTTGAGTTGTTGTTGTTGTTGCTGTTGCTGTGCGTGCTTCAGCGCACAATGAGCGATGGTGCAGAAGGCGCAAGCGGGCGCCGAGGCGTCGGCGGGCGAGACCTGTTTAGAATTCAATTTTCATACAAACTAACCCGCCACAGCCCCGTTACACGTTAACCGCTCTCCACACACAAAAAAAGCCCATTCCCATTCCCAAACCCAATCCCCAAACCCCAATCCCAATTCCAAAGCCCACTCCCATTCCTTATCCCAGTCGGAGCAACTATATTGTAAGTACTTTGGCCTCGGACATAAGCGTGCTTGGAGCTAGTACCACAAAAGGCTACAGAGAAGGTACGAGTACAACAGAAAGAAGCAGAATATATATATATATATATAAGGTAACAGAAAGAGAGGGAGATATATGTGTAGAAAGAGAGAGAGCAACGTTTTAACAACGAAGTTTAGAAACTCTCAAAGAAACAGATTAGTTAAATGAGAGATATAATTTTATTTTAATAAATATAAGCTGAGATATTAATATACAACAGAGAGAGGGAGAGAGAGAGAGAGAGATTGAGAAAGAGAAAGCGATAGTTAGCTGTTAGAGGAAAAAGTCGTATAAAGTTTTCCTGCTCGCAGATAGGAAACTCATAAACCAGATACGTATCTGTAATTCCATTAGGAGAGCTATTAAAATTTTGGAATTACTTTTCTTTTACATGTGAATGCGACCTGCCTAATGAGTATCTCGTGATAGCCCCCAGAGGTTAGGGTATGCGGATAGTAAACGCATTTGTTCCCAGTACTCGTAGTGCGAGAGAGGCGGTTTCTCGGCTGCAAATTAGAATATTTTCCTCTTTTATTTTCCATTTTTTTTTTTTCCTTTCTGGGCGTCATTTGGTGGGGCGTTTAATTTATGTACGCAAGTGTTTTTCATTAATTGAAGAGCGAGTGGAACTGGGAGTTAGCGGAGTTGTCGGAGTTGTCGGTTACTGGCTTTGATCTGGGAAACCGTTAGGCTATACGGCAAGTACTCAATGATAATAAGTTGTTAACCTTCTTCTGCGGCAGAAGAAGGAAGCTCTCGAAAATGGCAATTAAAACGTACAAAATAGTTACTTTAATGTCGCTTACTGTTCATTTTTTTCCATTTGGTTGGCAACTAAATCTATTGGCAAACATCAGTTAAACTTGACCAGAAGATTATCTGGCAAACGATGTCATTCTCGTTAAGTTGGCATTGCCAATCACTCAGTTCACTTCGGCTGCTGAACGACTGCTGCCTGCTGCCAAATTATGTAGTAGACAGAGCTACTTACAATAGTTCGGGCCACAGTTCAAGTCGCAGTCACAGTCACAGTCACAGTCACAGTCACAGTCGGAGTCACAGTGACAGTCGGAGTCACAGTTAGAGTCAGTTGGGCATGCGCAACACGCGCCGCATTGGGGGAAAACGTCACTGCAACTGCAACAGCGACCCAAATGAACTTTGCTTTAACCCCGAAACGTTTGACAAAACAAACAGAGATCTCCAGCATCTGAAGCTGACAATCTGAAAGACTGACTCAGAGTTAGACTTTAAGTTAGAGTTGGAGTTGGAGTCTTTTAGCTACTTTGGAAAATGATGTGAACCAGTTAAAGTGGCTGCTATCTGGCAGAGAAACCGCTAGCTGAGACAGACAACAGTCGAAACGACCATTTAAAGTATATTTTATCATTCATTCAGCTGCATCTGACTTGGACTTGGACTCTTGCGCTGCTCTCGAGCTGCTCATTATCATACAATGACATTTTGCTGCGGCAACTGTAAAAAAAATAACAAAAAACACACAAAAAAAACGAAACCGAACTAACTGCAGACTTGCCAGAGCCTATCCATTTGTTGTTGTTGTTGCTGTTGTTTGTGGCAACTAAATTCCTTGCTAGCTGCTGCCATTTCCTAGTTAGGTTGTGTTTTGACTGTTTTTAAGTATCTGCAAAAATTTCGTATGCATCTGATGGACAGCAACAGCAGCAACATAGCAAACGGGGCCAGCCGAAAGATCAGAGCGGTTTCTTTTTCTTTTCCTTTTTTTTTCTTCTCATTTTCTTCAGTTTTTCCAGTCTCACTATAGATCGCACATACGTCTGTGTGTGTGTGTGTGTGTGTACAAGCATTTGAAGCCCTTTTGAACCTTTGCATTGGCACGTAAGTAGCCGCAACAATCGCATACAGAGCAGCACAAATCGATTGTCATGTTGCTGGCGTCGTCGCCATCGTAGCTCTGGCATTAATATACCCTATAAAACGTTTGGATACATGCAAACAGTCGAGCCACAGGCAACACTCAATGAGATCAACCAATCAATATAGCCCAGCGCAGACTTCTTCTGTTTGTCCCTAGATATAGACTAAAGACAGCTATTTCTCTGATGATTCAGTTCGGATTCAGGCTATATCTTTTATCATATCGTTAACTAGCTGAAGTGAGGCAAGCGAATATGCGATTCGACTTGCCAAATATAGTTTTGTTGGATCGTTTGTTGTTGCAAGTTGCAACGACATATCTGTCGTATAGCGCTTTACAAATGATCAACACAGATACTGGCTGACTGGCCGGCTGCTACTGCAACTGCCACAACGGCAACGGCAATGGCAACGGCAACTGTTGCTGCCGCAGGCAACAGCAGTAGACATGGTACGTGTGCAATATGCTTGCTGCTTGCTGCTTGTTGCAGTTGCAGTTGCAGTTTACTGTGCTGTTGCTCTGTTGCATTCGCTTTTCCCAGAGTCGCGTCGCTTCTTTTTGCAACGCGCGGATCTTAAGTAGTTCGTGAGTTGAATAACTTTCAATTGAATTGTAAAGTAAACATTGTGTGTCTCGGACACACCCCAGCAGCAGCAGCAGCAGCAGCAGCAGCAGCAGCCTTTTGTTGTGGCAACAACAGTTCTAGAGAGTAAAAAAGAGAGAATCGAAGCTCAAGGAGTGGGAGGAGTGGCTCTTGCATCGTGCTGGGGCAAACAATTTAAGGATTGACCCATGTCTCTCTGTCCACTGTCCTCTGTCCACTGTCCGCCTTTCAGGCTGTCTGTTCAGTGGCAATCGTTTAATTGTCATGCATTTGGTGCACTTCTCTCAGTTGCGTTGCCCGCATGCAACCTGCGTGAAACTTAATATGGCCCCAGCAATTTTGATAAGCATAAAATGCAAAACCTGCTGCATAAATATCGAATTTCAGAGCCGTCCGCGTTCCGAGCCGCAATACCGACGATTGTCAATTGAATGCAGCCAGTTGCATAAACCTGGCAAAGAAATTGTCATGATCAAAATGTGATATTAAACGTGGCGATCCATAGTAGTAGTAGTAGTAGTAGTAGTAGGTAGGGGAGCCCGCACCCCTACACTCCCCGCCACAAATATATATCTTGTATATATATATATGTACTCGGACAAGAGCCGTATTTGTATTTGATTTTATTTGCCTAGAAATTATCGTTGGCAGTGTCGGTTCGCTTTGGGGAATTGTTCGGTTCGGCTCGGCTCGGAATTGTCTGTCTTGTTGGCCAACGGTCCGCCGGCTGTCGCATAAATAGCAATTTTCTGGCATTTCATTTGACATTTAATTGAGATCGTAAAACTTTGTAAAGCTCTTTGTTGGACATTAACTGTCCCTGGCTAATGTAAGATCTTTTGCTGCTTATCAATGCACTCGGCAATAACAAATTTGTTTGTCCAGCCAGCTCCACCGATCCGGTCTTTTGGCTACTCTCTCTCCCTGTCTGTTGCTTCCCTTCTCCAGCTGCCCTCTGCTCCTGGGTTTGCCCTTGCTGCTCATCAGAGCCTGCCTGCTGCCTAGGCTGGAGGAGCAAGAGACTGACAGTCGGTGCAAGAGTAAGTGGCTCACAGTAGCGACCACGCATCTGCGTGGACATGCACGACAGCAACAGCAGCAGCAGCAGCAGCAGCACAACAGCAACAAGCTGAAATAATGTTGATGTTGATGTGGTGTTCAGTGTTGCACAGTTGCAAACTCACAGAGTTGCACACACACATGCTCGTACAGAGCTGCCTCTCTGCGGCCCACACATCCGTCGAGAGCGCCACAAGGCATAAACGTTTTGTTGTTTTTAATAGAGCCAAGCGATTACACAGCCAGCAACCTCAACAGCAGCTACAGCAGCAACAATTGCCTTCGCCTTTGCCTGGAACGCGAGGAGCGCGCGTAATCAATAAATCTAAAAATAATTCTACCAATACATGTCAAAGCCGTAATAGGGAAACCATAAATTCTTTGTTGTGTCCAGCTAAAAATGTCCAAGGCACGACGGTAGCAGCCTGTTGCATGTTGCTGCTCCTGCTGCTGCTGCTGCTGCACGGCTGCAACTATTAACAATTGTTGTTGCTGGCAACATGCTACGTATTGGCAATAAGTAACGCTGATTTGGCAGTTAAATGCCGTCGTTTTTTGTTGCTCTTGCTATCGTTTTTTGTAGCTCTCTGCCGCTGCCGCTGCTGCTGCTGTTGTGGGCAGCCGGATATGCAGCAGCAGCAACATGTTGCTGGCAGCCAAAACTGTTAAATGTGACACTAATATCCGGCTGTGCTGGCCATTTGAAAATAGAGGCCACTCATAATGAGCAAAAGTTGCTGCGGGTGCTACAACACAAACAGCTCACTCACAGCAGCAGCAGCAACATGCAACACGAATTTACACATTGCAACATGCATATTATTGCATATGTATTAGTATGGGACGATAATTAAAATCTATTTAAAAATCTCATAAGCAGCTCGCTTTGGTGTTGCCAACAACATCCTTTATCGACACTGCAAGAACATAACTAGTACAACAACAGCAGCAACATGTGGCACTACGACTAAACTTTAAGTGCCCCTAAGGTC